>APFE031211857.1:64648-146641 GCA_000404065.3 Pinus taeda | reverse complement strand
AGAAATAGCACAAAACAATGCTTCCACATCCTTATCCTTTCTTGAGAGTGCATCTGCAACAAAATTTTGCTTCCCTTTTCTATAGATGATGTCAAAGTCATAACCCAACATATTTGTGACCCATTTTTTATGTTCTTCTAAAGATAATAGTGGTTCTAAAAAGTATTTAAGACTATCATGATCCATTTTTACCTTGAAGTGCCTTCCCATCCGGTAAGGTCGCCATTTCTTAAGTGCATGTAGTATTGCCAACATTTCCTTCTCATAAATAGCTTGCTTGAGATGTAATTGTAAAAATACCCAATCACCTACTTCAAAACATTTTTCACTGCAATGTTGATCTACCTATTTTTTCATTCAATTCTGCACCAAAGTGGTGTTATCCTTTAAAAGTTGGAGAACTTGTTGTTGATGCTTGATGTGATCTTTCACTGCTTGAACCTTTTTCTTCTTGATATTTCCTTCTATCTTGAGAGTTTTAGGAGTGGTAATTTCTTCCAATTCTTTACAAGATATGGTCGGATTCATTTCTTGATGCTCGATATGATCTTTCACTTCTTGAACATTTTTCTTCTTGATGTCCTTCTATCTTGATAGTTTGAGGAGTAGTAATTCTGACCAATTCATTACAAGATATGGTTGGATTCATTTCTTCTTTCTCGATGTGATCTTTCACTTCTTGAACCTTTTTCTTCTTCATATGTCCTTCTATCATGAGAGTTTGAGTGGTAATTCTTGCCAATGCTTTACAAGATATGGTTGGATTCACTTCTTCTTTCTCTGGGGTTGGGTCCTAGCATATATCCTCTTCTTTTGATGTTTCTTGATCCTTTTCTTTCTCCTCTTCATACTCTATGTAAAATAATTTCTTCTCAGCACACTTATGACCTTTAGTGCATTTTCTATCAGAATTGTAACAAAGCCCTTTTACTCTTTTTTCTTCCAATTGTTGTGGTGTAAGCCTTGTAGGTTGTGGAAGGCTAGGAGAAGAAACACTTCCATAATTATAGTCACGAGTGGTGGGATTCCTTGTTTTCACAATTTCGCTTTCAATTTTTCTTACCAACTCGAATGCCTCCTCCAATGAATCAGGTTCCCAAAAACGAACCTCATATTGAATGTTATCCTTTAAAGTCCCTATAAAGACATCAATCCTTTGCTTCTCTGGAATATAATTTACCCTTCTATTCAATTCTTGAAAGTCTTCAATGTGCTCTTCCATTAAACCCTTTTTTTTGAGATTTATCAATTGGCTAAAGAAGGAGTTTCTCTTTGTATCCTCATAATGTGCTATCATTTCCTCTGTGAAAATTGACCATGTGACAAGTGGTTTACGAGAACAAAGCCCTTTATACCATAAAAAATTGATTCGGTTCTAAATAATTAGATGCAATACATACCTTTTGTAATAGTGGTACACCATGTAGATCAAAATATTTCTGTATATGCAGTATCCAATTTACTGGATCCTTGCCATCAAACTTCCTCATCTCGCTTTTTCTTGATTTTAGGAGCTCGATCTTGAAATGAATGTAACTCTGTAATTTCAAATCTTCCAGTTCTGAAATCGTGATCTGCTGGACAATCTGGATTGCCAGAAACCGTATTATTTTTTAGGATACATTATCGAACTTGGCTGTGCTGGTGACTAAAGTCATGGTTGATTTCTCCCTCATTCCGGATGATCCTCTCCCTCGTAATCCGCGCACTCCCTCTCCTATTCAAATAAACTACAACAAACCTTGGGCTTTCTTTGACGGTGCAACACAAGAGCAAGGCAGTGGAGGGGGGGCTATACTTCACATATCCCATCATCATTCTTATAGCATGCTCATAGGTTTCTGCAGATGCACTAACAATTCAGCTGAGCTCCTTGCCGCTAAACATCTCATACATTATGCCTTGGAGAAAAACTGCACAGGTCTACAATTATTTGGGGACTCAAAAATTATTTGTGACTGGCTGAACAAGAAATCTAGATGTTCTTCATATGATTTAAATCACATCTTGGAAGATACTTTGAGATTGATCTTTGCTTTTGACACATTTACTTGCTCATATATTTACAGGGAGCAGAACAGAGTTGCCGAAAACCTATCCAAAGAGGCTGCGATTGGGAAGACGGGCATCTGGTTGATTAGAGAACAACACGGGGAAGCTTTCTTCCAATATTATCATCGGCCTTTTATGGATCTACAAGTTTAATACATGATCTTGTTCTTGTTTTAGCTATTTTTTGATCAAGCACATGCCTTTTTTGTATGTTTATATTGACATTGAACATGGTAACATACTGGTTATCATATGGCTTATAGTTTTTTGTTTTAATATTGTTTCCCCCTACGTGGATCAATGGAAACAATATTGTTTATACATGATATGATCATGCACTGCATATGCACCAACATCTACAGAATGTAATTTCCTCTTTTTAATGAAATTACGATTTTTCCTTATGGGAAAAAAAAACAAAAACATAACCAAGGAGAACAAGAAATTGAGTAAGCACATTAAAAAGCTTGAGACTCAAAATATCCTCATCTCCAAACAAGTCTATAGATGGCTATAGGAGAAAAAGTTATGGTAGTACAAATATGAGAAACAAAAGTGAAGATTGCCATCTACAAAGAAGAGAAATATGAGGATATTGACATTCTCCTTCAGGTTGCAAAGGAAGAAGCTATAAGATCAGGAACATCAAGAGCATCATCACTTATGAGATCCAAATGGAGGAGGCAAGCATGAGGACATGCTTGAACATCAGTAAGGGGGAGATGTTGGCCCTCAATTTTGATCATCTTTGCCTATCCTAAATCCATTTATTTAGCACCATATTCCATCCTATTTCACCTATATATGCCTCATTTTAGTCCTATTTTGCATATTCAGGTAACTAAATTAAGTTTTTCAATTTTTGGAATTTTTTGTAAAAATTGAGTTTTAAGAGTAAATTTGGACCGCATTAAAAAGTCCCGTAATAGCTTCATTAAAGTCATCTGTGCAGGATACCTAGGTGAGATCTGAGCACATATTTGGAAATATTGGGAACCACAGATGAAGAAACACCTATTGGTTCAATCAAACTGAGCAAAAACAGGCTCGGTCAATGCTGGTCAAATTTGACATGTCATTTAGGAATTCCCAGTAAAAAGGAGCATATTTATTATTTTGTGGGATTTTTCCTGATTTTGTGAACCAGACTTGATGAGTTCGGTCTGTATGGATGGATTAGGATTGATAAGGCTGTTAGAGCCATTATAGCAAACTTTGTTTATGATTTTCTTATTTAAACAGAGTTTATGGACCATTCAAGGGTGTCTAATTTTGTATTAAGATTATTGGAGACTTTTGAGATAATTTGAAGAATCATTTCTACTGTTCTATTTGTTGTTCATTCTGTGGATTCTTTATTAAGTTAGTTGTAGTTGAAGAGTTATTCAGGTGTACAAGGCAAGTTTGGATGGCCCCCATACCAAGCTAAGTACACTTTGGCTAAATTTTGTATAAATTAGCATAGTTTTGATTCAGTATTTCTTGTTTCAGTTTTATGATTCAATTACTTAGATGTGTTATGGTTTTTGTATGATTTTTGGATGATTTTGGTTTAAAATCTATTTTGCATATGAAATGACAACCAAGGATTTAAGTTAAATTCCCTTTCTATCAAATTATGGATCACAACTAAAAATCATCCTTTTGCATTTCTTGAATTGCTTCTTGAATTCCAGTTTATGATTTGATGCAATGGTAATGTTGTTGGAGTAGAACTGTGAGGAAGGAAAACCAGGACCTCCTAAATTAGGAGCCTCTTCTTTTGCTTTATACACATCACAAATTGTTGCTCTTTAGTTTCTATTCTTGAGGACAATACTATGGGGAAGGACAACCCAGACCACATCACAAATTGTTGCTCTTTAGTTTCTCTTCTTGAGGACAATAATGTGGGGAAGGACAACCAAGACCTCCTAAGTTAGGAGCCTCTTCCTTCGCTTACTAAATCTTGAATCAGAGACTTTTTAGTTTCTTTAAACTTAGAACTTATTTGTAATATGAATTTCCATTAACCTTTGAGCCTTGCCATTCGAAATTGACTTTACATGAAATCCATATACTTTGGACGTGCTTCCAAGTCTACAAACCCGGATTGACAAGTAAAACACCTGTGTTAGTTTATTTAGTAAATTGACCTGACACTGATCAAATGCTCATCACCAGTTAATATTAAATCATCAACATATAAAACAATGATAAGCAATTTACCTTCTACCAAAATGTGATATAGGTTCACATCTGCTTCACTTTTGGTGAAGGCCAAACCAATGAGATAACTGTCAATCTTGGTGTACCAAGCACATGGTGCTTGTTTGAGACCATACAACGCTCACTTGAGTATGCACAAATGAGACTCATAATCAGATGTCTCAAAACCTTTTGGTTGCTCAATCTACACCTCCTCCTTAATAACCCCACCGAGGAGTGTTGTTTTTACATCCATCTGGTGGATCTTCCACCCCATCTGTGCAGTTAGTGCAAGAATTGATCTAATGGATGAATGTCTTGCTATGGGAGCAAAGGTTTCCTCAAAGTCAATTCCCTCAACTTGAGAGAATCATTTTACCATAAATATGGCCTTATACTTCTCTATGATGCATGCTTATCCTTGAAGATCCATCTCGAACCCATAATTGATTTATCTTCGGTCTTGGGACCACTTTCCAAACACTATTCTTCATGATGAATTCGTATTCTTCCACCATTGCATTAAGCCAAATAGGTTTCTCTATTGCTTTCTCAAAAGAGGATGGCTTAGTCTCTACAAGCTCAATAATTAGATCCATGTAGTAAGTGTACCTCCCAGGTGACATCCTTTTCCTGCACAAATTTGAAGGAGCTTCCACATTCTCCCTCGCATCCTGCACCAATATATCAGCTTATCTGGTTCTTTTCTCCCTTCTTTGGATTGTTCTGCTTGAGTGGATGTCTCCACTATTTGCTCCTCTATTTGTGGTTGCTCCACAACTTCTTGAGGCTCCTCCTTTGGAGCCAAAAGCTCCAGCTTTGGTGGGATCTAAAGTTCCCTCTCAAGAGAGCACTGCATCACTTTATCGTCATCAAACTTTACATCCCTTCACACAACTATCATTCTTAGGGAAGGTAAGTACACATGGTAATTGTGTGGATTTTCAGGCCACAAAAACTCTCAACTCTACTATCAGCTTAAGCTTGTTCCTCGAATCTTTGGAGACGTGACAGTAAATAGAGTTTCCAAAAATTCTGAAGTGAGACACATCCGACTTTCTCATCGAGAAAGCTTCATTTGGTGTAATCATGTTGAAGAATCTAGGGCATCTATGTTATAGTGAGACTCTTCTGACGATGATAACAATTTGTGAAGTACCTTTATTTTTCTTATTATCACGATCTTCTTCTTCTTATTATTATTGTATGTTCTCTTACTTCATCAAACAATTACCAAAATACAAGAGACAAGAACACAGATTTTGGCTCTCAGCCAGGGCAAAAACTCTCTCTCCTAGAGAGGAAAACCCTTATGCAAATTTCTCTAATTGAAGCTTCAATTGACAAATTCCAAGCCCTAGGCCCTTAACAAGAAGATCCTCCAAGCGCAAGTCAAGCCTTTTTCCTTTTACTTATTTGTAGCACTTCTTCTTCCTCCTTCTGGCAACTGATGGTACTTCTTTTTGCCAACTACAGAAACCCTAGATTGTATGCCTTAGAGAGAACCTTTTCCTTTTCTTCCTTCACTTGATATGGAGCCTTTCTAACTCAAGAAGATGACCTTGTTACCACCCAACTAAGCTTTCTTTTCTTCACTAAGATTGCAGATTTGGAACAACAGTAGTATGTCCTTATTTTCTTCACACATGTGGGTTATACCTTCAAGAATATTATGCTTGATACCTTCTCTTTCCTTCGCTTGAGTAGCCTCCTTCTTTGCTTGAGTAAGAGGCCTAATAAGCACTATTTTCTAGCCCAATTTTTTTTCTTTTATGGTTGCAATAGAAGGGTTGTTATGACAACAAAAGGGCCTCCTTATCTTTGCACGTGTGACTGTTATAGGCCATAAAACAAGCCTTGAAAACTTTGTCTTCACTTCCTCCTTCTTCGTTGCAATAGAGACACCTTTCTTTGTCCTTCTTGAACCGTTTACTCGTCCTCCTTCTTCATTGATTTCAGAGAAGAACTGCTTGGTATTAGAGAGGTCGAATGGCCCTTTATATAGGAGTTTCTCCCTTCTATTAGGTCGACTTGAGGCCGACTTGATAACTTGAGTCTGACTTGATCTTTATAACTCGAATTGCTTCCCTTTATGATGTTGACATATGGAGTAGGTTTGGGACCTTTCTTGGAGGTCTTCTTTTGACTCTAATACATATTTTTACATAGTGTAACAATCCCATAAGGGTCTTCAACAAATACATTGAGTCTTTGAATTCCTAGAAGCACTTAAATATGTGCTTGACCTATTCAATGAGCAAGAAACTCATTGCTATAAATGAAAAAGAATAGTAATTTATTTTCTTTACAATTACAAAGATCAAAATTAAATTTATGAAGATTGAACCTAGTTACAGTTTCTTCAACACTCCCTCTTAACTAGGGAGGTATTCATAAATCGTTTACAAGGAATTTGGACATTTTCAATTTTGAAGAATTGACATAAGAGAAATCAGATTGGCAATCCATCTTTTATAGCATCACAATAACCAACATCGCTTCCACAACAAGGCCTTGACAACTCTATCTCTTAGTAGATTAGAGCACAATGTTGGCGAGACCAATGACTATAAACACCTTCATCATTGTCTCTCAAGGTACATACCCACCTGAGTGTTCACTGAGTATGACCTTCTAGGAATATTCTTATCTTGGGTTCCCAACCGTAAAAAAATATCAGTCCTCTTTCCTACTCTTGTCTTGGATGCCCTACACATCATCAAAGGGTATCAAATGTTAGATGATTAGCCAATCCTTCCATTATTTCTTCCCAATTGAAGATAAGAATGTTGTGTCTATATCTTCCTCTTAATTAGGGAAGATATACCCATTCCTGTAAAGGAATGTACCCAAGTTCCCTCTGACCAGGAACTTGTCCAAGCTCCTCTCAATTAGGAACTTTTCAGAGCTCCCTTTAAACTAGGGATTCTCCTTTTCATCAACAACTTCTTCTTCGTGGGTCCTTCAGTTGCTTGATCACTTTCTTTCCTTAATGTCTTGAAATTCAGTTGAGCTTCTTCCTTGTAGGGCATCAGCCATAGATAACTTTCCTTCTTAGTTTGTCATGTCATTCCTTTCTTCATGGAAAGTGGCCTTCTTGATACATGTCTTGAACTTTCGTCATATAGCTACTTCTTTCTTATCATGCTTCTTTCTAGAATTTTCATCCACCACATGAATGCTAGTTGTACTTGCACTTACAATTCTTGTTCTAGTAGCCCTGCATGACTTCATCTAGATATTACTCAAGAATTCAAAAATTAAATCAGATAGTATCTTATGAGATGGATTTCCATCATGACATCTTGTTGGCTTGAATTATCAACATCCCACATTTTTACATCTCCAAGGTATTTCCTAGTGTTAAGGGTCCTTTGATCTTTTTCTTCCTTTGTCAGAGTTCTCGTGCCTTCTTTCATGTGATGCCTTCAACAAATTTATCGGATGATGATTCCTAGTGACCATGGTGTCTTTCATCTCTGGTCTCTTTACCCATATGCTTCTTCATAGGTTGCTTAGTCAGCCACCTCATACTCCTTATGAGGACATTTCTCATGTTGACCTTTATTGGTGTGTAAATAATGTCTTCGAGCATTTTATTAATGAAAGAGGTCTACCTTATGCTAGACCATGCCTTTTAGAGCTATTCTCCATGCTCATTAATACATATGATGACATGTTTTTTTTTAACTGAAAACAAATATGCATACATACCTCATCTTAGTTCTTTCCTTGATCATCTCATCTTCCTTTGACAACTTCCAGGATTGAGATTGCCTCAATTCTCTTTGTTTTGCTACATCTTCCTTGCCTGCATATCATCATTTCTTGAATCCCATAAGTGGAATTCCTATCGAGACATCTGCTTTTCTTGAAAGTCATGAACCTTTTATTGAAGATTCCATTGGAGTATCCTAGTTGTCCTCATCCCACAAATGCTCCTTCTTGTTGACAATAGTGGCCTTCTAAGATTTGATCATGATCATTCCTTTCTACATTGATGAGGTCATTCAATAGCTACATCCTTCCTACATGAATATCTTTATTTGAGCTATTTCTACATAATGCTCCTATATTCCCAAAGATTCCATTTTTCATAAGCCATGCATTCTATCCTACTTTTACATGTTCCTATGATAGCTAAAACCTTTAAAGAAGACTTATGTGAAGAAGTTGATTTTGATCATAGTAGAGACCTGGAGGGTCCTCCTTTTTCTGCTTCTTCTCTTCTTCTTTCACTTCTTAGGTAATGTTGGCTTCTTCTCTCTTCCTCTTATTATTGTCCTTCTTGAATTTGGGACAATCCATCTTATAGTGGCCATGCTCTTGACAACCAAACATTAGACTTTGGACATATCACTTTTTCCTCTTCTTTGTGGACCAACTTGCCAAATTTCCCTTTTCTCTTGGCCATGGCAGCAGATGCTTGTTCTCTTGATCCTACATCATCCTTGGCTTTGAGTGTAGTCTCCTCACTTTTTCATGGAGACCAAAGTTCATTCAACGGGGTTGCTTCCTTATTGGCATATATGCTTTATGTGAAGTTGCCCTATTCCTCAGGTAGTGCATTGAGCACCACAGTTGTCATTTCTTTGTCAGATATAACTTCTCCTAGTTCTTGTAGTTGGTCTCTCATCTGAGATATCTTCATAAAGTAGGAATTTATTTCCTATTCCTTGGATATCTCTCATTCTTATACAATTCATTCTGTAATGAAATCACTTCTCCAACTGTGCTAACTGAGAATAGCTCCACTAGTTTATCATATATTTCATTTGATGTTTCAAGTTTGGAAACATAAAGAATGAGAGAGTCCTTGATGGATTCTATCAGAATCCTTTGAGCCCTTGTTTCATCCTTATTGTGCTTTTCAAGGGCTTGAGTTTGTTCTTTAGTAGGAACAGTGAAATTTCCTTTGACATAGTCCAAAAGTTCATTCTCTTTGAGAAGTAGATCAGTCCTCTTTTTCCATGCAAATAAATTAGCAGTTCCAACCAATTTGTTGCTTTCCTCTCAAAAAGACATTTTGATATGATCAAAAGAGGACATAAAGATACTTACTTTAAAGTGTTGAAGATAAAGAGATCTTGCTAGATCTTGTTGCTTCTTGGAGATTTTATGATTTTTCTTCTTGGTTCCTGGAGTTCTTCAAGATGCTTTGAGACATATCTACTTGGTGGTGAAGACTTATTAGTGTGTAAATCTAGAGATATTCAATGATGAGGCTTGATTTGAAGTGCTTTTTCATTTTATAGATGTTGAATCTTGATGTAAAATCTTCTTTGAATGGATCTGCTTGTAGGTGCCTTTATAGAAAGGCTCTTCTTCTTTCCTTGTAGCTCTTCTTGATGGATCTAGAAGAGGAGATGGCAGACCTCCTTATCTTGATGGATTTCAAACCCTAGCTTGTAGATATGAT
The DNA here is from genome assembly GCA_000404065.3 of Pinus taeda. Taxonomy (NCBI): domain Eukaryota; kingdom Viridiplantae; phylum Streptophyta; class Pinopsida; order Pinales; family Pinaceae; genus Pinus; species Pinus taeda. The sequence continues at coordinate 136,983 of APFE031211857.1, read as the reverse complement.
GCTTCACTTTTGAATGTATTCTTGTGATTCCCTTCCTTGATGTGTCACCTTAGCTCTGATACCATGTTGAGGAATCTAGGGCATCTATGATATAGTAAGATTCTTCTGATGATGATAACAATGTGTGAAGTACTTTTATTTTTATTATTATCACAATATTCTTCTTATTATTATTATTGTATGTTCTCTTACTTCATCAAACAATTACCAAAACACAAGAGACAAGAACACAAGATATTGGCTCTTAGCCAGGGAAAAACCTCTCTCTCCTAGAGAGGAAAACCCTTTTGCAGATTTCTCTTATTGAAGCTTCAATTGACAAATGCCAAGCTCTAGACCCATTACAAGTAGATCCTCCAAGCACAAGTCAATCCTTTTTCCTTTTACTTCTTTGTAGAACTTCGTTCTCCTCCTTCCGACAACTGATGGTACTTCTTTTTGGCAACTGCAAAAACCCTAGATTGTATGCCCTATAGAGAGCCTTGTCCTTTTCTTCCTTCACTTGAGATGGAGCCTTTCTAACTCAAGAACATGACCTTGCTACCACCCAACCAAGCTTTCTTTTCTTCACTAAGATTGCAGATTTGGAAGAACAGTAGTATGTCCTTCTTTTCTTTGCACGTGTGGGGTATAGCTTCAAGAATATGATGCTTGGTTCCTTCTCTTTCCTTTTCTTGAGTAGCCTCCTTCTTTGCTTGAGTAAGAGGCCTAATAGTCACCATTTTCTAGCCCAATTAATTCTCTTTTATGACTACAATAGGAGGGTTGTTATGACAGTAGAAACGGCCTCCTTATCTTCACACGCGTGATTGTAATAGGCCCTAAAACAAGCCTTGAAAACTCGGTATTCAATTCTTCCTTCTTCGCTGCATCAGAGACACCTTTCTTTATCCTTCTTGAACCATTTCCTTGTCCTCCTTCTTCATTGATTTCAAAGATGAACTGCTTGGTATTGGAGAGGTAAGATGACCCTTTATATAGGAGTCTACCCCTCCTATTAGGCTGACTTGAGGCCAACTTGATATCTATAATTAAAATTGCTTCCCTTTATGATGCCGAGATATGGAGGAGGCTTGGGACTTTGCTTGGAGGTCTTCTTTTGACTCTAATACATATTTTTACATGGTGTAATAAGCCCACAAGGGCCTTGAACAAATACATTGATTCTTTGACTTCCTAGAAGCACTTAAACATGTGCTTGACCTATTCAATGAGCAAGAAACTTATTGTTATAATTGACAAAAATAATAATTTATTTTCTTTATAGTTACAGAGATCAAAATTACATTTATGAAGACCAAACCGAGTTACACTTTCTTCAACAAATCATACCAATGAATCTGATGAGGACTCCAATTCTACAAGTAGATTGTTGTGTTACATGCCTTTGCCCACAAATGCTTTGGCAGGCCTTGATCATGTAGCATAGCTCTTGTAGCTCCAACAATGCTACGGTTCTTTCTCTTAGCTACCCCATTCTGCTGCAGGTTGTGGGGTGTTGCTAGCTCTCTTCAAATGCATTCTTTCGCAAAGAAATCCTTGAAGTCATTAAAAACATACTCAACCTCCATTATCACTCTTGAGAGCCTTAACCTTCTTGTCGGTCTCTTTCTCAACTAGTGCCTTGAACTCCAAAAGCTTTGAGAATGTCTCATCTTTCTTTTGCATGAAGAAGACCCAACACTTCCTTGAGAAATCATCTACACATATAACATAACACTTATGTCTGGAAGTGGAGGCTATTGAGAAAGTTCCATAAACATCAAAGTGGACTCTTTCCAAGGCCGCATGTGCTTTACTTTCTCAATCATGGAATGTGGATTTCACATACTTCCCCAAGGTACAACCCTTGCATACATCTTGTTGCTCAAGTGCTCCTTTAGGGAGGCTAGTGGTTATTTGCTGCATAATTTTTAGGGTGCCATGATGCAAATGGCCCAATGTCATTTGCTAGATCTCACCGACATTGTGACTTTGCACTTTCTTTACCTTACTACTTAATGCAGTGCAATCTTCCACATCCAACTTGTATAGGTTCTTCACCTGAACCTCAATCTGCTTCACCTTTCTAGTGGCTATGTGTCTCAGCAATGCTTTCCCTTTGCCGAAGATCACATCATAGCCATGACCTTCCAAAATTTCTACAGAGATGAGATTATTCTTTAGGTCTGGAACAAACATGCCATATTTGAGGCAAAGAGGGGAGTCTGACCCCCTCTTAAAGGTCACTGTACCAATCTCGGTAGCACTGTACCTTTCGTCATCCCCCAACTCAATATGCATCTAGATATTTCTCTCCTCTAGGTCAGTGAAAAACTCTCTACACCCTGTCATGTGGAACGAGGCATCGAAATACAAGTACCACACACTCCCCATGATAGTGTTGACCATGCATGCAATAAGGGTGAAGTCTAGCTCAAACTGTGAATCCAATGCCTCACCTTCTGTTCCTCCTGAGTTATTCTTGCTAGAATTTTTGTGTGGAAAATTTGTAGCATAGTACCTAAATTCATGACAATTAAAGCATTTTATTTTGGACAAGTCTTTCTTCTTGCCCCCTTTGCTGGATTTCCATTTGGTTTGAGACTTCTTCCCTTTTCCCTTCTTTCCCTTTCCAACCAATGCAAGATTTTCTTCATCCTTTGCTTTGGATGAAGTTCCATCCCAGTTATTCCTCCTGAACTCTTCTTGTACCAAGTCAGACCACAACCTTTCCCACTTCGGTAAAATTTCCCTTCAATTCATCGAGTCCTGGTAGCTATGCCAACCTTTGGGAAGGCCTAGAAGAGCTAGCCTCACTAGGTCCTCTTTTGCAATAGTCACACCAACCCCTCCAGGATCATCCCGAAACTTGGTGTATATTTAGTGAGATGTTGCGGGATAATATCATTCTTATCCATTTTATTTTTTCAAAGTCAGTCTTTAAGGGCCAGTTCCCTATGATCAATGTTATTCTGAAACAACTTTGTCAGTGCCTTCCACATTGCGAAAAGAGTTTATTTTCCATGGAGATTTGAAACAATGTGGTCTCGCATTCCCTCCAATATTATTCTCCTTGCCTTGGCTACATCTTTCTTCCATTGGGCTAGGTTCCTGTGCATCAAATGCCTGTGGTTTTGCAAAATCTATTTTTACATATTCTAGCAATCCATTGTCATCCAACACTACTTCCATGTGATCCTTCCATGCAATGAAATTCAAGTTGCCTTCCAAGGCATACTTTAATCTCAACTCATTGAAGGTCATCTTCCCAACTTTCAAAAAATCATGCTACAATGAAGCTGCAAATTCGAACCTCCTAAGGAACAACTTCAAAATTCTTGTTCTAATGTGAATCCTCCTCTAATACCATGTAGATTTATGATGTAGAATTGCAACTGCTCAAGGAATTTTAATCTAAATCAAGAGACACAATTCTACTCTACTAATCTGCAGAATTCAATTCACAATTTAGAACAAAAATTGCACACATGCAGTAAGAAATAACACACATGCACAATATTTTTCTAGGGGAAAAAAATGCTAAAAACCCCTTATGCCTACTTGCATTAATAAGATGAATAAAGATGTATTACAATTTCTAGTTCAATCTGAGCTCAACCTACAAGTAAATAACCTATCTCTATGCTCAATGAGAAGCTTTGACCCAGATTAAGTCAATTTCTGCCTCAACTTGAGCCCATATTTCCTTGCACAATTCCTGAGGAAATAGGCCCCTATTATTGAGGAATTCTCCTCCAATTGACTACATAATTCCCAAGGTTGATCATCTGGTTCCATGCAACAGCTGTACACTCCATAATAGTTTACAACTAATGTTACATTGGCTTGGAATCTCCGCTACAACTGGGGAACTTAAATTCTCTACATGCACTAGCTATTTTGGGCTGATTGATCAGTTAACTAGATGAACACTGAGTTAGACTATTGTCTCACTGCACAACTGACCTTCCACTAGTTTTATCAACACTTAGAACTAGTTTAACTGAAAACAACTTGCAATAACTGACCGTGATTGCTACAAATTAGCAATCACACATGCTTAAATGAACTCCAAGCCCTCTAACTAGAATTTATTGAGTATACTAAGTGACACAAGCCATGTCACACAAGTTAACTACATCCAAGTTGTCTATTGATGTGGAAATTCAAATTTTCTCAATTTGGCAAAAGCAAAATCAAATTGAGACTTTCTTGCTGCATTTCTCAACAAACATAGTCTGGAAAATCCTTAGGGAAAGTATCCTGCAGACAGGTGGGGCATCTTGGATTATCCTAGCACCATGCTTTACTAGAGAGGTCATGCACGAAGGGGATTGGGACCTCAGGGTTAAGGGGCGATCCATCATGGAGATATTTGAGACTTACACGAAGAGGTCATCCCTCCACAAGCACAATCTCTAGGAAGAGTGGAGATGCCTCCTCCCTTTGACTCATTGGATGAAAGGCTACAACAAATTTAAGTGGCTTTGGACTAGCTAGTTTGGTTTCAACATGATGATAGAAATGAGGTTATTAGTTTTTTAAATGACCTCTAGCAAAACCAATGGCATATGTTGGATAGGTTGGCTTCCCTCCACTCCAGGGAAAGAAGGATAAATGAAAGGCTTACAAGTTTGGAAGGCAGACTAGATCATATGGAAGATCATGTCCACAATGCTTTGCACCCTCCTCCGCCAACTAATAATGGGCAGGCCATCCCATTTCCAGCTCTCCTCATGATCAAGGATGATAATTGGATGTTTTCGGGTTCTTGATACTTTTTGGGCTATCTACCTACAATTATATTGTTCGATTTGTCTATTGGTAATGTGGTTCTATTTCTATCTTTCGACCAAGAAAGCTAGTAAGATTGAGGCCTATAGTTTTTTGCTTTGGAGATCCTCGCAGTGTAAAATTTACATGAATTAATAGAAAATTTCGAATTCCCAAAAAGGTTATACATAAGATGTTTTATGTGCACATGATATGTTACATATGATTTATATCAAAGGTGACATAGGGAAATAATGCAATGTAAGGTTTATGTGTTACTTAAGTAATATAATGGAAGTAATGTGCATAAAAGGAACGTGGATAAGCGTAAGTATATTCGAAGGTTGTGACATATGGGTAAAACCTATTATTCATGGCATTATATACATGTGTATTATGTATGCTTTATGAAATGGAACCACCGTCGAAGTGCGTTATTTACCCCTCGAGCGTTATACATATATATCCACGAAGGAATTACCCATGTAGGATTTTATGTGGATTGATATAGATTTTGTATGAAATTATATATGAATTATATGCCATGAATTTGTGAACATGGTGAGCACTTATCACTTATTCGTGTGAGCTAATATAAATACTAGTGTAGATATAGGGTTTTGTAAATGTTTTTACGCTAAAGGCGTTTTTCACTACGGGCTTTGGATGTCCAAAGATTGTTCACGGTAGCTAATCATTGAGCTTAGTGTTCGTAGTCCTCCAGCTTATCCAAATTTGACACGTGTCCATCTTGGTCTTGCGGTCTTGCTCACCCCGGTTCACCATCTTGGTCTTGCTCACCGCAAGATTGAATGTCTCGTTCATCTTCATGGTGCCAACAAGCTCATGGCATTTGCTTGGGGACTACATCGGACTTCAGACCCTACGGTGGCCAAAGAGTTGCAGAGTTCCCCTCATTTCTTCAACAGACGCCTCAAACAATCTGCACAACAGTTGCTGTTTGGGAGAGCCATTGGCTTTGCGTCAAATGGAGACTACTCGGGTTGCTAAGGATAATTTATTCTGCTCAGCCTTTTTCTCCTTGCAGAATTGTTGCACATGAAGGTAGATGCCAAGCTAATGTTGTTGAAATGCTTGTCAAAATCCAAACTGAGCATTAGTCTAATGTGGTTGTTAGGCTTAGAGGGCATCTCCAAGGAGCTACTCTAAACAATATCATGGGAAGTGTTTTTGGAAGGAGGTTTGATATGAGTTCTCAAAGTGAAGAAGTCAAGAACCTGTGGGCAATGGTGGATGAGGGGTTTCAAATGATGAGAGCTTTTAACTGGGTTGATCATCTCCCATGGCTGCAAATTCTTGACCCTCGTCGTATCCATGCTCGTTGTGCCAAGATTGTGCCACGGGTGAAAAGTTTTGTAACATTTGTAATATGTGCGGCCAAAATAAGCATAATTATTTTCAGTTGGAAAAACAGAGTGGATGCAGGTTTGGAAGGTTTTCAAAGATTTGTAATATGTGTGGCCAAAATAAGCATAATTATTTCAATAAGTGCCCTGTCATTTCGTAATCAATTAATATAGATGATACATAACGAGAATACAAATAGCTAAATATACTTTATAGCAAAGTGCAGGATCCTATAAAAATAAATATAATAATATTGTTGTCGGTGCATGGAGATAAGTCTATATAGAATCCATTATCATTCTTCGTTGTCATTGTATGTAGATAAATCTTTAAAAATCCATTATCATTTTTTTTAGAGTCTCTTGCGTTGTCATGTGGAGAAAAAACATATCCTATACTATTATAATAATTTTAATAACAATAATGTATTTTAATGTCTTTCCCTTAGGGGACCTATTTTTTTTAGAGGGGCTTAGTTAATTATATTGATCCATCCCATTAATGAGGAAACGTGTCTCTCTAGTTTTCCATAAATGCATGAAATTCTAGATTTTTTTTGTTCCTTGACCTAGAGGGAAAAAGATCGTGAAAATTCTCAAGCACGAGTCTCCAAGAAGGCTCTCAAGTCTGGTCATACCACTATTCTAACTCCAGAACAAAGGCATGAAAGGTACTCCTTTCCCTCTATTATTTTCTTTGTTAATAAGATTTACACCCAAGTGTTTATTCATTATGGATTTTTTTTTTCTCTGAGAAATAGAAAGTAGGATGTGTGTTGTATACATTATAATGTGTTTCAAGTATTCGTTTTAATATACATCTAGAGGTTACATGTTTTGCCTTTGAAAGTCTTATGTGTCAAGTCATTTGTATGAACTCAAAGGCATGTTTTCTAAGTGACATATATGACTTTGTATATTTTTAAGTATGTGTGGGTGTTCATGATGCAGGAGCATTCAGCCCAAGGGAAATCATTGTAAATAGTAGACATAGGGGGTCATACATTTTTGGAATTAATTTCCTAAGTTCCAAGTGAGTTTAATATTTAGGCTTTTAAGTGTGATTTAATTAGATATTCTCAAAATAAATAAATGAGAACATAGGAACTAGGGAGAGCTTTTAGGCATAAAAGGAATGGATGTGGATCATTAAGTGATAAGGAGGCTTTTCTATTTTAAAACAGGGAAAAGATGGAATAAAGCCTCAAGAGGCTTTTTGTCATATGTATGCATTGCATGTAGAGCTTTAAAGCTTTTATGTTTTAAATCGTTATGTAAAGCATGTTTTTGTATTAGATAAGGACCGAGAAGGTCTATCCTTAATTATAAATAAGGAGGCAACAAAGCTCGCATCAGAGGGGGGGAGCGAGTGCCAAAGTATGATTTTTGAAACTCTCCGGCGTTTTAGTGCAATGGTTTCCTGATATTACGCACGTATCCAATAGTTTATGTTGACTGTGTATTGAAGCGTTGAATATTCATTGCACTGTGTATTGAAAGGCTGTAATCACCTCCCTATTCTCCGCATTGATGCCTTTGCTGTGTATTGGAGCAATTCAGACCATTTCCTTTTCATTGTGACGGCTGCTGGCACTTTGATTTATTTGGGTTTATTTATGAAGAATTTAATTTGTAGTGTAATTCTGGTCGAATTGGTAGAAAGATGTTGAATCCATTCTTATGAGAAGCCTCAGGCGCAGAAGATCTGGCAAGAGGGCGCAGGATGATGTTTCAAACTTTGTTTCGGAATTCAATTAAATACAATTTGAATCGATGTTCGATTTCACACTTGGCTCTCTGAGAGGATGGGCTCGTCGCAGTTGTGATGATGGGGAATAAAATAACAGTAGTGTGTTTGTGACTGTGGTGGCGTTAGTCGGAGGCGGCATCGTATATGTTCACCGCCAACAGGAGAAGGAGCGTCACAGTATGAGAGTAGGACTCCTCAGAGATCAACAACAGTTTCTTGAATCCAACCAAAATCCACCTCATCAAGATTAGATCTCGCCAACTCATGTTAAGGATCATATCCATGCGGAAAAGGTTTCCAGTTCAAGTTCTAAGCCTGTGATCAAATCATACTAAGTAAGTCCTTTGCTTCTCATGGGAATGAACAATGGGAGCGTGCCAGCTTCTTAAGTGTGTATTTCACAATTATTGTACTTTCCAATCGTCATGACTTGCCAGTTCTGTTAAACCCATTCTTAGATGTTACTATGAAGAATTTGTTGACAAGATTGTTTTGTTAAGAGAATGACATTGTTAAATAATCTACTTTTTCAAGGTTTGAAGATTTTAAGATGAAGAGTCTGATATATATGAGTTGCGTCAAGTTATAGCTTTGGAAATTATTCATCCTCATTCATGATAGTTAAACTTGAACTGCTGGCAGAGTTATGGGGAGGTGTGGTTGTTTCGGTGCTGTTTTAAGGGTTTTTCCAATTAGATTACAACTGTTGATGAAGCTAAATAGTTTTATCTTCTTTTTGGATTTGGGGCAAATGCTGAGATGCATGTTAATAAGCAGAGTGTTTAAAGATCCTGGTTTTGCAGGCCTACCCTGCATCAGTTCATGTTCAATATTTCCATAACATGTTCTCTTTCATGTGTGTATTCTTCACAAGATGGATGATTAATTTCCCACAGATGTAATGAGCCTAGATTTTCAATTAGACTTCTCATCATGATTACATTGTAATATTTGCTTATTTATGATTATTTCTCCAATGCTCAAGAGGGGTATAATGTCTCTAATTAGAATTCAAAGAAATTATAACTCGAAACTCCTCTTTTTTCCTCTTTCATTCACAGAATTTTGATATGGGTCATTTTGTGGTGGTTATGAACCCTTCAATTCATCACATGCGCATACCTTTTATCGCCCCAATAATAAAATTTTGGTGGTTAATAAATCCGATGATAGAATCCATGTTGTTGGGGATAATTTTTATGTTTACTAGCATAGGGTTAGGGTTGGGATTGAGATAAAGTTACTAATGTACCTGGGTCCAACAAATTTCCACCACTCCTCATTTGTGAACTCGTCAGATAATCCACAAAATTTGAGGCCTTAAATTTCACGACTGATGACCTACTTTGTGCAATTGCAAAAATAATGGGGAAGGGAACTTATGTAACTATGTATAAGGTTACTTTGGAGGACATGAATCAAGTTGCAGTGAAGAGGTCGAGGGAACAAATAGCTAAGAGTCAAAGATACTTTGAGACATAAGCTAATGATCTTCGAAGATCACACATCCTAATTTATTTGCTCCGAGAGCTTAATACGGGGTTCCTAAAGATGAAAAACTCTTGGTCTTTGTCTTCGTTCCTGTTGGAAGCTTGCAACATTTCTTCATGAAAAAGGCCCAAAGACACCTTTGAATTGGCACACCAAAATGAAAATTGCAATTGGTGCAGGGTGAGGACTTTCTTATCTACACAACAATGAGAACATGATTCATAATAATTTCACTTCCAACAACATCCTACTTGATGCAAACATGAATGCCACAAACCTCTAATGACATGTAAAACTACATATACCCTAGTGCCACGAACCTTGAAAATTGTGGTCTCAATCATACATCACACAAAGAGATATGACAAATAATAAATAGTTTCACTTGGCAATAAGTTCTAAATCTTAGCATAATGCAAAAATCTATGAGAAGTTGACCAAATATTTCCTAAAATTCACTAAACCCAACAATCTCCAAGAAGTGACAACACTATTAATATAATCGAAAAAAATGACAACCTGTAGGATGTGGCCCCAAAAATAAACTCAGTCCCGTGTAAACATAGACTTTGACCTAGAAACTACATCAATCCACTCAAAAATGCCGAAGTCAGTCCTAAAAATCAGCTGCAACTAAATTCTTAGAGAAGAGGAGGAACTCTCACTGGAAATTTGTTTAAACACAACAATGCTCGAACAATGCCAACATTAGAAAAATTCACCTTAAATATTGACAGAAGAATGATCATACACTCATGTTACTTAGAATTTGTTGACTTATTACTAGAAGAGCTACCTTGACGTTACAAATTTTGAAATAAAGTGGCATAGACAAGAAGAAAGACATCCATGAAGAATTCAGAATTTGTGAAGGCATAATAAGAATTAATGAGGCTAAACAGATACAAAGTATGAGTGGTTGTACCATATGACCTGGTGGGAATGGGAATTGTCGATCATTATTACAAGATCACAAGAGGCAGAGAATATGTGTTCCGAGAAGGATATGTCTAGAAGCAGCATGGGCATTGGGGTAGGGGAAGGGGAAAATCTCATCTTGGAACCGAGGAGGATGAGATGTGACATCAAATGACCATGCTCATTATTGTATAATGTCTACATGTTTTCGTTGCTCTCTCTGTTGGATAAATTGGAAACACAAGAAGTGGAAGGTGTTTATTCCTTGCAGTGGGGAGCAATTGGAGGGAGTGGGAGAGTGACCAGATTATCTCTATTTGATTCAGGGGTTATGAGCAACTGAGAATGTAATATAGTGCTGGTTTGTGATTTCAGAACATCATGATCTTGCAATAGAGCCTTCGGATAGCAAAACACCATTGGGAATTTTCATTTGCATCTTGCACATCATGGCGAGGAGGGTTCAAGGTTCGATATTGACATCACTTCAACACAATTGACACTTCAATTTTTTCTCCTGCCTTTTTTGTTACTCGTTTCTTGATCTTTCAATGTTCCTTTGCACCTCTCGGTGCAATTGCTAGTATGTATGTTTTATGGACCCCCGTTGTAAATTTTGTATTTTTCAAAGTCATGGTTGAGTGCGGGAGAGCACGGAGGTGTCGTGTGTAATGCCATTCTCAATGACAAAACCTTGGGCATTACAAGATGCGACAAAGTGTAATCAAGTCACTCGTAGTGGGAGCCAACCCGCAAATGTGAGAAAAGGCCATGAAGATAGATTGCTAGAACAGAGTGGAACCTTGTCGGAGGAATGAAACTGAGGTTAGCTTAGAGGAGGCCCCTCAATGAGTGAGAAGGTTTGGACATGAAAATGATCACAACTGTTGTATTAACACAATCTCTGTTGTTAAATATGTTGGGTGCCATTCTTACTGTTAATGTTTGTGCTAGTTGACGCCTGAAAAATTTGGAGTCATCCATTTTATCAATCTCTGCGGTCGATCTAGTCTTTGGAGGGGTTAGTTGCGGTATTTCATATCAACCACTGTGAGGGCGTGAAGGAACTGACAGGAGGGGCCCACGAATTGTGATGTTAGGTCTTTTATTTATTTAATTAAAGCAATCTTACATATATTATATACATTGAGTGTCTTATTAGTCCCTGCCGCAGGCAAGGTAGGGACTATAGTAATCGAAATGACACCCTTTAACATTTATTTAAGATGATTACTATGACAAATAACCCGTTACTATTACGAATAGCCAATTTTTTTAACATGAATCGGTTTCATCATCTTATTTGGCCTCTTCCAAAGGTGGGAGGCTAAAAGAACATAGGTTATACTCATCTTTTAGCTTGGCATTTGGAAATTTCGCTTGGTAGAGTAAACTAATGCTAACATTAGTTTAAAACATTAAATGTTATAACGAATGAATGCAGATAGACAACTCTTTTATGGTAATTGAAATATATGAATACATAATAGATACAAAGACTGATGAGCGGCCAAGCGCATCTATTTGCTAAGCTACTCTGGCAATAAACTAATTGTCACAGTGTCAAAAAAACTATTTGTCCCGGTGTCAGAATAGAATGTGATACATGAGGATGCAAAACAATGCAATTGGCCAACATTAGGATACATTAGGATCCAAGGTTTTTTTTATTTTTTTAGTAGATACTTTATCAAAACAGTTCATTAGCCTTGTCTCCACTATCTTCACATTATCAGAACTATTCATCAACCCGGTCTCCTCTGGCTTCACATTTTTGTTGAGGCGTTTGACTTCACATTTATGCTTAGGCATTGAAGTCCCATTTAGAATTCCATGGCGCGCTATGGTAGGAGGAGATTAACCCATGGAATTTTGCCTCATAATCTAAGGCGTTTGAGTGCCATGTAGCGGAGATTAACCCATGGCGGAATGTGGCACAACTTTGTCATGGAGATTAACCCATGGCAGATTGTGGCACCGCTCTGATCCTCTAGAGGTCTACTTTTGGTCATCTTATGCCTGTGAAATCAACAACTTTTCTTTGCTGCAAAATCATCAATTTTCATTATTTTTTTCCTTGCAGAATTATCAATTTTCATTTATGAGTTTACAGTATTGATAATTATTTTAGAACAGTAAATCAAAATTTCAACGAAATAAACACATCTTATTTTTTTTTTTGTTATCGATACTTACTGAACTTCTGTACAAGTAAAGGAAAAAGCACGCTATAACCTCTCATTGAAAAGCACACCATCATACTAAAAGTGAAAAGGAAGCTAATCACAGAAAAAAGATTGCGAAAATGAAGCTAATCACATAAAGAAGATTGTCCGCTAATCATAGAAAGAAGACTATCCACTAATCATGCAAGCTTCTTCATAAAGGGGAATACACAAGGTAGACCTACCTATCCCAGACAACTAGGAAGCAAGGAATTTTAAGAGCTAATGAAAGGGAATGACTATTGACATGACAACTTTTATCAGGAAATCTAACATTACCAATTTTCCAGGCACCAGGAAAGCTAACAATACCAAATATGAATGACCAGTGATATAAATACCAAGAATTACCTACGAGTGATGAAGGAATGAATTGGTCCTCGTGTCCCTTGCTATGTATTTTAATAAGTGTTGCTGGTGAATCTATAGGTTCAAACTTTGCATCTATCTCTGTGCGTATCTTTCTTCTCTTTATTTTAGTCATTGGCATTGCTATTTTTGGTATCGAGCTCCATTGCAACTAATTTGTTATTCGAATCCCCATTCGTGGTGGAGTTGAACAGTCCCAAGTACTTTGGATAAATATTCTAAGGGAAATCATTTTTCTCATTTGTTATAATGAAAGCTAGGCCATCTCCACCGTTTCCACTCTTGTTCACTATATTTAGAACGAAATAATAATTGAAAGAATCCACTATAGTTCCTTGAGAGGAATTCTTTCATAGCTTGAAGTCTTGATTCAGGAAAACTCTCCCACCCTGATTCATGATAGAAAATCTAGTATTTGCTGTATTTGGAGTTACTTGCAATGCCCCAAAAGCTATGTTGGCATTGAACATCTCCAACTCTTGTCTGTCAGTATCATTGAAGAAAGGGAACATGCAGTTGTGGGGATCATAGGTAGCCAAGTATGAAGCTATAGATTTAATGAGAACCAACAAAAATACAATTGCAGTGAAGCCCATCTATGGATAGTTATCGAGCTCAGTTGCCGAGTCCTCTGCAAGTAGGAAACTTCATCTCTATGCGTATCTATACTGATAGATCTATGTTTCATATAAATATATGCACGTCCATTCAATTGATTTACTTCATCTCTTCATCTATGCATTATGAAAATCCCATGTTGTGACTCACAGAAGAAGGGCTCAAGCTCTGTTGTTATGGATACCAATGCTACATATAACTAGTGATACATATGCCAGGTAAAATGGTGAGCGAGCTGTACTAAACCATATGCCAAGCGAACTATACTAAACCATATGCCAAGTAACATGGCGAGAGAATTGCACTAAACCAAGTAACATCACAATCGAACTTACTGAATAGCACTGGGAATCGTCATTAGATTGGGAGTGTCCATTCCAAACCAAACAAGGAGCTATGTAGACATGCTTTAAATGTCAAAGGGTACATGACAAGTGGGTGGCATGAAATAATTGCATGAATATCTCGTAGGTGTTTAAACACATGGCCAACATGCACCTAGAAAATGAATACTACCATTAATTTCATGGAATACAAATAAGTTCATAAGATAATGCTTAGGAAGCAATACTTGATCGATTGTTGAGATGGATCATCCATCCATACGAGTATGATCCATTGCTGAGCTGGATCATCCATCCATACGAATATGTTACTTCTGGGCATGAGAATATGTGGCGTGGCAAATTGGAAACCAAAGGCTGGCGATTGTGAAAGAACTTGCTGCCACACAACTATTCTTGTTTCTTATGTCACCATCTATTATTAAACGATATATAATATTCTCATTTGAGCACTTTCAAGTTTCACCTAAAATTTTAGATAATGAAAATCATGGTTCTAAAATTTAGGAGGATATTGATTTATGAGAAATATATGGACGTCGAATTCTCAAGCAGTGGCTCTAAATCATTAACTATAAATGAGTTGTTCTGTATTTGCAATGAGTGGCATGGTTTATGAGGCTCTTAGACTTTGCTTAAAGCAACAAAGACATAATTAAATGTCCATTGTCAGCCACCTTTGTGTTTGAATTTTTGGGAGAATGTTAGACCTATTTGCCACCTCATCAAATTAACAAGGTTCTATGTGTCAATAGTTGAACTACTGAAAATATAGGCTTCTAGGTTTAATTATATTAAAATACGCAATTGATTATGATAGCAGAACATCGTCTCAACTTATCATTCTATTGCCAACATTAATTGATCTTACCATGAATACTTCTGTAATCAACTTGCTCTAACTTTATGAATATATCATAAATAAATTCATACCAATTCACTATTGTTTAAATATACTCTCTTATGGATGTCTATGGCTATGGCTGGGCTTTGCCCTCTTGGCTCTCTTGATTCCCTCTATTTTAACTATTTATTAGCCATGATATTTTGTCCTTACATCTATAAATAGTTTATTATTCTCATAATAATACAATAAATTTCAAAAAACCTATATATATATATATATATACAAATTGGTTTTCAATTTATATATTTTTTTAAGGTTAATATTACAACCACTGGTCTCTCATCACAAGTTGGTCACAACACTTTTTTCTTGCCTATGCCGTTATAGCCACCTCTGCTACTAGTCATGATTCCACTGCAACAAATGCCATTATAGCCACATCTGATACTAGTCATGATTCCACTGCAACAATGGTGATCGTGCTTCAACTGTTATGCATAAACAACTGGCTCAATCCCCGCTCCCCACTCAAGGCAGGGACTAGCTGCCATGCAACCTCTCTTGTTTTCTGTTCAATACCATATATCATGGGCACCATGGACGATGGATTAGGTAGGGACTGCGATATTTTATAATGTATCATATGTTAAACAAGGTGGGTACCATGGTGCACATGCGGGTGCAGAGGTCTATGGCATGATAGGGCCCATACATACATACATACATATACATCTATATATCTATATATATATATATATATATATCTATTCGCCATGTGGAAGAAGATGAGAAGCCATTAAACTAGATCGCCTTCAAGAGGGTCTAAAGGAATTATGAGTAGAACAAGGAAGAGTACTCAAGATGGTAAAAGGGTTTATATACCATAGACAATTGGATTTCTATTGGAAAAGGGGTAGTTACATGCCTATTAGGGGCAGGCAGAATTTGAAGCTTCGAGTATAGAAAGAACAATGAAAAATGCTTGAACTTTAAAGGGCCTCGCTTTTCAAATTGTAAATCAGTTTTTGACATATGACCAATCAAAATAAACAAATTTTCATGTAGGTCTCAATTATAGACCCAGAATTTTAATATGAGGCCAAATTTTTTAAGAAAAGTTTAGAGAACATGTATTCTAAATGGGAAAAAATGCGGCTAACAGGTTCTAGCATTCTATAGAGAATAACACACAACCTGGAGGTCATAATGATGCAAACAAATAGTCAATAGAGAGCTATTGATGAGGACAACATTTTGGAAAACCCATAATTTAAATTTGGATGAGAATTTTGAGATGGAACTTCACGAGAAGTTACAAGTGTTGGAAAGCAAGTTTTCATGTCAAAACTTTTGAAGGGCATATCTTTTAGCCAAGAATTAGAAATTGGCAAGTGAACAGTCAATGGAAAGCTATTGACTGGCAGAAAATGATGGTGAACCCAAAAATGGAATTTGGGCAGGAAATATCGAAGAAAATGTCTTAGAAATTTATGGGGTCATAATGAATTTTAACAGTGACAGGGGAGTTGCACTGGAAAGATTAGATAAATGACATCTAGCATGACATGGTAGTGGATACATGTATAGTTGTAAAAGTAGCAATTATGCGTGGTACAAGTGTTTGCTAAATCAAATAGGAATAATGGAATAAACCATGAAACAAGACAACCATGCGGTAAACTTCCTATACAAAAATTTGAACAAGACAATTTTTGTAACCTCCTCTTTGTTGTTGCATTTATGATGTTAAAGATGATATGGAAGTTTATGTGTTGTATATGCATGAATGCATGTGTGTGTTGAATGCATGTTGTTTAATTACATTAGGCTGAAGTATTTATGTACTAGCTCATATAGAAGTTAACCAATGTTGTTCTATTGTTGGTATTGCAGCTGTCGAGATAACAACCACATGGATTACATGCCCTGTAGATGTGTACTCTCGACTTCCATGAAGGCCTTGTCAAGATGGATCACCCGAGAGATTGTTAGTCAAAGAAGGGGATGCCTTAACATGGAAGTACAAGTGCAACTAGATAGCGTGACTAACACATTTTCATATAAAGTGAATGATTCAGTGGTTAAATTAGTCAATGAGCCCAAGCTTGGACTTTGAAATTGATGAGCGCGTGATTATTTGGCTAATCACACTTGATTTAATACATCTTCGTTTGAGAGCCTAAGTGGCTCTGAGAGCTTGATGGCTCAAATAGCCACAGAGTCAACATTCTAATGACTCTTACAAGGTAAGTATCGATTCAACTATATAGTATATGTAGAAATTCCCACTGTAGATCAACAGATTATGCAATATACTAAAACACAATACAAGATCTACTTCTAAACACTTTGCAGAAGCTTAATCAAATTGAGCACGATCAATGAGAACACATATAACTGAGAATGAGAAATCAATCACACATAACATAGAAGAAATAACCCGGGGAAAGCCTTAGCCTAAAACCCCAATCTATGTATTATCATACAAGTGGAAATCTTGTTCAAGTTACAAAAAGAATCAGCTCTCAAGCTATCCCGCTCTCTCTGCAATCAAACAATGCTGCTCATAGACAATCAAAGGCTCTCACAACCTTCTCCTCTGCCCTCCAAGCCTCCTATTTCCTTGCATAGTTTTTACTATGGTCCAATGCTTCCACTTGTGTGAATTCCAACCTCACACTGCTCACTTGGCTCAGAAATAACTGCACAAACTTGAAGGAGGTAAATCCTTCAACATGGATGAGTTTCCTTTATAGGAAAAATTCATCCAACTGATAGTACATTGTTCCTCCTTTGATCTCAACTGGGTCTTTGAAAAAAATGACATGCATGAGTTATTTATGAGAGAATATTCAGTTATCTAAAGTGCAACAGTTACATGCATGTAAGCATTAACTAACCAAACTCACAATTAATTCAACACACTGTTTGAATTAATCTAACCGGACTTGACTCAGTTAACTGAGCCAACTAATTACAACTCAATATTACAACTCATCATTGTCTCTTTAACTGATGGATAAATTCCTCAATTAATGGAGAAACTGTTGAATGTCCCCACATAGACTTCATGTTTGATTTTCTACAACTAATTAACTCATGGTGAATTAATTAATTATTTTACAAACAACTGCTAAGATCAAATTCGAATTTTACTTCACTATTTTAGTTCAAGGACTAATTAAAATAGGAATCTATCCTGAACTGTTATTTTTAGCAATGCTATTTTAAGCACTTCCATTTTTCATTCCTTGTTGCTATGTCCAACACTGGTACCTGAACTGCTATTTATAGAATTTCTTGTTGCCATTTTCAACACTCCCTCTCAACAAGAAAGGCTTCAACTCGAACCAATCCCGAACCTTTGGAATGTTCTGCATGCAACACTTCTTCTAACTGTGGACGCTCCAGCAACTCTAGAAACAAAAAAATCCCAACTGACCTCTTTGTTGGGCTAGAAACATCTCCAGCAACTCTAGAAACAAAAAACTCCCAACTGACCTCTCTGTTGGGCTAGAAACATACTCTGATGCTGAAGCTCCCTCTGCCGCTGACAAGTGCTCCCTCTTTGACCTATGAGCTACTGCAACATCTCCATGCATCTCGCATCGTTGTACACCTCTCTGTACCATCCTGCATTGGTGCAACACTCCTGTGCCTCTCATATTGTTGCAGCCTCCTAGCTCTACATAGTCTTGGGATTCCTGCACTGTACCTCTCTCTACCGCTCCATCCACATCTGTCTCTACCCACTCAGCTAGTCTTGCTACTCCTTGTCGGGGCTCCCGTAGCAAGGTCTAATCAAAGAGGTTGGGTACCTCAAGGATCCTGCCCCTATTTCAGCCTTAATGGAACTATCACTTCACATCGCCCCACCTCACACCTGGAGGTATGGCTGCATGTGATCCCTCAGCTCACTTGGATCAAAATTTCCCCTTACTGGAGGTCTCTGCATGAGTGGATGCCTCCACTCGATCTCCTCTCAGCTTCTCTAGTTGTGGCTGCTCCACAACCTCCTGAAGCTACTTAACCAATTGTGGCTCCTCCAAAATTGTCTGAGACTTCTTCTGGCGCTGCATGTTGAGAGGTAATTTACTCTCCCTCTCAACCACCAAGTATCTAACCTTTGCCTTGCTCCTCAAGGCTTTGCATGCATCTTGTACCTCAAGTGCATACAGGTTCTTCGCTAGCACACCAATCTGTTTCATCTTTCTCGCTGTCACGAAATTTTCTAGTAAAAGAGCTGATTTTAAATCAATTATATCTCCCTCATCCATTTTTTTTTGAATTTGGGTCTTTTTCTACAAGGAATCCAGATCTACTATTTGTTTTTGAAAATTTTGCACAATTTTTTTTAGATCTGCTCTAAAAACTCGTAGCTCAAAACTCAAAACTTCGAAATCTCTTCTAGTATATTGTTCTCCACTTTGATCACCTTTGCTCCGATACCATGTAGAAATTCCCACTGTAGGTCAACAGATTATGCAATATGCTAAAACACAATATAAGATATACTTCTACAACACTTTGCAGAAGCTTAATCAAATTGAGCACGATCAATGAGAACACATATAACTGAGAATGAGAAATCAATCACACATAACACAGAAGAAATAACCCAGGGAAAGCCTGAACCTAAAACCCCAATCTCTGTATTATCATACAAGTGGAAATCTTGTTCAAGTTACAAAAAGAATCAGCTCTCAAGCTATCTTGCTCTCTCTGCAATCAAACAATGCTGCTCATAGACAATCAAAGGCTCTCACAACCTTCTCCTCTGCCCTCCAAGCCTCTTATTTCCTTGCATAGTTTTTCCTGGGGTCCAATGCTTCCACTTGTGTGAATTCCCATCTCACACTGCTCACTTGGCTCAGAAATAACTACACAAACCTGAAGGAGATAAATCCTTCTGCATGGATGAGTTTCCTTTATAGGAAAAATTCATCCAACTGATAGTACAATGTCCATCCTCTGATCTCAACTGGGTCTCTGATAGAACTAACATGCATGAGTTATTTATGAGAGAATATTCAGTTATCTAAAGTGCAACAATTACATGCATGCAAGCATTAACTAACTGAACTCACAATTAATTCAACAAACGGTTTGAATTAATCTAACTGGACTTGACTCTGTTAGCTGAGCCAACTAATTACAACTCAGTATTACAACTCATCATTGTATCTTTAACTGATGGATAAATTCCTCAATCAATGGAGAAACTGTTGCATGTCCCCACATCGACTTCATGTTTGATTTTCTACAACAAATTAACTCATGGTGAATTAATTAATTATTTTACAAACATCTGCTAAGATCAAATTCGAATTTTACTTCACTATTTTAGTTCAGGGACTAACTAAAATAAGAATCTATCCCGAGCTGCTATTTTTAGCAATGCTATTTTTAACACTTCCATTTTTCATTCCTTGTTGCTATGTCCAACACTGGTACTTGAACTGCTATTTATAACAGTGCTACTTTTAGCACTTCTATTTTTAGCATTTCTTGTTGCCATTTTCAACAGTATAGACATGCAAGAACACAGGTTAAGTGTTGGAAGAGCAACAAGATGGTTGCGAAACAAGTACAAAAGCCTAATAAGGTTTGACAGTTTGATAACAAGAATTATCTACAGGTATGGAATTTGGCATGGTTGTCATGGATTAAATCCAGGTACCTTATGCAGGGGTTGTGCACAACTTTTATTACAAAGACATGAGACACAGATGACATAACTAGGAAGCGGGTGGTATAACAGGTTTCTTATAGGAAATGAAAAGTTACCACTTGTGGTTGTTCACAAGAAAGTGATAGGTCTTATGCCAAATTAAGAAATTTTTGGATATGGCATGACCAATTTATAATAGGGCGTGATCAGAGGCACCATCAGGATGTCACACGATTTGATAGGGTTATAATTGGTACAATAGGTTTTGTAACAAGTTAGACAGGGTTATGACACGTGTTATCGTAGGATGCTAAAAAATGTCATAGGTTATGACAAGTCATGACAGGTTTTGTATGCAGGTTGTGACAAACCTTTTGACAGGTCTTGATAGGTCACATGACCATGCTAAGTGTAGGGAAAAACTAATGACAAGTTATGGTAGGGTTTTGTCACAAGTCAAACAAGATTGGTAGAACTTTGGAAACATACTTGAATAGAGTTCGAGTAGAAGTCCAAGCTATGATTAATCACCACAATGAAGATAATAAGAAGATTAGTAGGGATTTGGTGAAACAACTGCTTAAACTTGAGTATAAATGCCAAGAATCAAAGCAAAGAGAATCTCAAAATAATTTTACCAGATCGTAGATGATTTGGCAATCAAGTGACAAGAAGGAGCTACAACAACTGCATCAGCTGAACAAGTTAATTGTTATTTGAAAGAAAGGAAAAGCAACAAGTATAATGGTAGCCATAGGGGCTAGAAAAATGAGGAGAGAGATTATTTTCAGGCAGGGACTGTGAACAACAACAACAATTAGTGAGACTACAGGATAATTGTATGCATGAATTGTATACAAGGATGGTTTACAATGTTACATGCAAGAACATTTTTTCCTCATGGTTGGGGCATAAGAATGTGAGTGTGGCATGCATTTGTGTATAATTTCTATATTAAATGAGAAATTGAAATTTATGTTTGCGTATTTAGATGAATGTTTGTCGGCATATGATTGATGTTGTTCTTTTAAAATTTAGAACATGTGTATATGAATCAAGGTTAATTGCTATTGATATCAATGTTATTTTATTGTTGTCTTCTAGGTATCATGTTGGTAGAGCTATAAGTGCATGCCCATTAGCATGGGTCAAGAACCTCTCGATCTAGTTTTTGTGCAGTGGGCACCAAAAGTGTGGCGGAAGCCTAGAAGGAAGCCAAAGAAGCGAACATGGATTATGAGAGTGTGCGGAAACATATTCAGATTGTAGACATATGATACGCTGAGGATAGTGAATAAAATAAAGGGGGGAGAAATGTAATACCCTTGCTCGTTTAAGATCTTGTAAATGTATGTACATTGCTATGTAGGTTGGTGAGCATGATGAATTTGATTATAGGATGGTGAGTATGAATTACATTATGTGGCTTGCGTGCCCATGTAAATGTTAAATATATTGTGGGGCTAGTGTGCCCATGTAAAAGTTAAATATATTGTGGGGCTAGCATGCCCATATATATGCCTAAGCCTACATTATTAATAATAAAACAAGGCTAGTTGTGGAGAGCACTCCATGAAAATAGTATGGGGGTTGCAACTCCAAAGACAAAAGGAAACATTTGTGTTTATTGTGGTGAAAAGAGTGCCCTGGAGCCCAGGTGGTTGTAGTGAGTGCCACTTAGGGCCATGCATTTAAAAAGGCTATGTTTTTCCTATAAAGGAATGGGTGGATGATTATTATGGATTATTATTAATTCTATCATTCATTTAGCCAATGATGGTTAGATGAGGTGAAATTCAGTCTTGGTGAATTATGGCCAGTGAGTCCTAGGGTTGGACTCTGGAATTGGCTCGGGTGTGGATATTAAGTTAATTGTGTCATATGGATGCATCTGTATTTTATGTGAGCCCATATGTTATCTTTTAGGAGCCTAGTGCTGTAAGAGTTTTGTTGGCCTTAGTTATGGCTTGGTGCCATGGAGTTCTGGTTAGGAACTTGGTTGGAGATAACTAATGAGTCCTTATTGGGACTCTCGAAACAATTGTGGGGATTCGGTTCGGTTGTTCGACACTTGGACACCAGACAACAACAAATATCCTGAAGCTGCAAGTGGAGACTGTCTTGGACAATTGTAAGTCACCCCAGAAGGTGGGCACCGATAAGGGATTCGGGCTATGCCACTTGGGTGTCGGTCAGGGGGGCATGAGTCTATAGTTAGAGACTTAGGTTGTTAGTGTTGGTGTCGATGGAAGGGTTGTAGAAATTATGTGTAGATTTGCAATTGCTCATGAATTTTTAATCAAAATCACAAGACACAACCTACTATACTGCTCTACGAAAAGTAACTTACAATCTAGAACACAAATCATGAACATGCAATAAGAAATAACACACATGAACACAATATTTTTCCTAGGGAAAACAATCTGCTAAAAACCCTAATGTTTGCTTACATTAATCTATGAATAGAGATGTGTTACAATTGATTTTCTCAATTAAGCACACCCTGTAAGTGAATAACCTATCTCTCTGATCACTGAGAAGCTTTGATGCAGACTTAGTCAATTTATGCCTCTGCTTGAGCCCCTATTTCCTTGCACAATTCCTTGAGAAATTAGTCCCCTGTTAATCAGGAATTTCTTCAAAATGGATTGTGAAATTCTTGAGGTTGATCATTAGGTTGCATGCAATAGCTATACACTCTATAATAGTATGCAACCAATGTTACACTACCTTGAAATCTCCACCTCAACTAGGTAACTTGAATTCTCTACATGCATTAGCTATTTTAGGATGATTGATCATTTAACTGGATGATCACTAAGTTGGACTAAAGTCTCACTACACAACTAACCTTCCACTAGATCCTTAATCAGGTGCTCAGAATTATGCTCAGAATTCAAAGTCGTTAGAATGATGTGGAGCCTGAACAACCATGTAGTGCTCATTGTTTTTAATCCGACGCAACTTGTTTCATGTGAAACAGACATCGTATGCACCCAGAAACATGTTCTGTTTGTTTTCTCAAACAGGAAAAAAAATTGCAGAGTGCTGACTGGGTTGCTGACTGTGCATCTGTACAACTGACTGTGCAGGTGACTAGGCTGAGTTGGGAAGCTGACTGTACATCTCCAGCGACTTAGGTCATGCCAAGTGGCACCTTGGTACTAGTGAAAATTTCGCGTTTATGATTGTTTGGAATGATGGCCAACCATGGGCTGACACGTGGAAGCCTAGGAGGCCACCAAAATGGTTGTTGTGGATTGGGCGGAGGCAATGGGGGTCGAACCCACAACCTCCCAGCACTAACGCAAAGGCTTCACCATCACACCATACCAATGGGTCTTAACCATATAGTTTGTGCTGAAATTTTAAACTTTAATGCTGTCGAGTTTGGGAGTTTGGCGTGAACTTTAACCGCCCCATGTGAACACCCCGCTGTCGACGGTCACGCTAACCTCCAGAATGGGCGGTCTCCAAACCGTCATCCAAACCGCCATTCAAACTGTGAAATGTGACCATGTTTTTAACATTTAATGTAACCACTGGTGGGTTTTAGTGGGCCAGTTACCGATTCGACAAACCCTCTCGAAATTTGGCAAATTTATTTCTTAGTTAGCGGAATTTTGGGAAAAATGTGGGTTTGTTACTAGATTTTGGGCAATATGTGGAGCGAATAGTGGGAAAACTAGGAGAGGTCATAACGTCTACAATTTTCGACCAAATTGGGTGCAAAAAGAGGCTAGGTAGCCATTTTTAGACATTCTGGACTCATTGGAGTAGGTTTCATAAGCATTTGAGCAACATAAACACATATTTTCACACATTTGAGCATAATAGAGAGTCACAAGCCATTGGAAGTTGGACCAAGGAGACGTAGCCCAAGAGGGGTGAACTCCTTCATAATGTTCCTGTTGTGATGTGTTTTGGTGATGTTCTGTACATTTATATGTTGTTATTGAATTTCTATTTTATGTTAAATTGTTCATAAAATTAACATAAAAAATCATTTTTCACTTCCAAAACTCATGAATCCTTAAGCACATGAATAGAATTTTGTTTCTAATACGAGGAGGATATTAGCATAGTAAACTAATATTCTTAATCAAATCATTTTTGTATCAAAGCACTCAGTTTGCTTTGTGAAAGAAGGATTTAACTGTTTGCAAGTTTATGTCATGCTTACAAGGTTAAAACTCAAAAGAGGAGAAGGGAAATTGGTTGGAAGCCCTGAAGTTGGGTCAAGGGGAAGGAGGGAAAGGTTGCCACAATCTCCAACACCAGTTCATCCTCAAGTGATAGTTGAGACTCCAGTGAGCATGTCTCATGAAGGAGAACCTATAAATATGACAAAATATGAGAAGGTCCTCTATGAAGAGAGGAATACCAGGTTGCAGGGTGAAAGCTCCATACCTCCCAGAGGAGAAGGTTCTTTAGGAGGAGGTAATGGAAAAGGAGGTAATGGAAATGGAGATAAACCTCCACCCTCTCCACCATCTTCTTCATCTTCTTCTTCACAGGAATCTTCACCCTCTTCAACTAACACAACCCTTACTCATACTCATCAACATACCTCAAAAGGAACTGGTAAATCACCCTTACTAAAACTTGATGTTAAATTTGAGCTATCCATGTATAATGGTGAAGTGAATGCAGAGAAGCTTGATAATTGGATTTGTTAATTGGAGGTATATTGCAGAATTCAAAACCTTCAAGAGGATGACATAAAGATTCAGTTAGCTTCCTTGAGAATGGAGGGCGCAACGCTAGTATGGTGGGAATCAAAGACACAAGAGGAGATAAAAAAACATGGTAAGATCTCAATTTCTTGGTTCGATTTCATTGCTGCAATTAAAAGAAAATTCTTTCCTCTAACTTAAGTGTAGAAATGCATCATGAATTGGTTGAAATTTAGACAACTTAAAGGTCAAAATGTGCAATATTACACCCAAGAATTCAGAAAAAGGTCTCTAATATTAGGTGCATATTTGCAATCACAAGAAATGTTGCTGAAGTACATGGGGGTTTACACAGTTACCTTAGGCACTATCGTAATGTTTAATCCCAATAATCTAGATGATGTGTGTGTGAAAGCCACTCATCTTGAGGAAAGAGGGAAAAACACTCCAGAAGAAGGTAGTAAAAATCCATTTAAGAGTAAAGGAAAAGAAAAGGGTTTCAAAGGGAAGGGAAAGAAAAATGCATCTATCAAGAAGGAAGGAGATAAATTAACATGAAAACATTGTTCCAAAGAGGGTCATGATGAAGCTCATTGTTGGAAGCTTCATCTCGAAATGAAACCAAAGAAATTCGACAACAAGGGAAAACAAAAGACAACTGCAACCACTCAACAAGATTTGGGATTTGATTCGATCGATGAATTTTTTTTTACAGCCATGGGTATAAAAGGAAAAGAATACATTGCTAGCACTAGTACTTCAAATTCACACAATGAAACTCCAAATGAAAAGAAGAGGATATAACTTTTTCACATAAGGATGATCTTAAAACATAGCAAAATTGATACACTTTTCGACAGTGGCTCTCAAGCCAATCTTATCTCTGGAAACATTGTCAAAAGTTTAAACTTGGAAACCATTCCACATCATAAACCATATCCACTTGGATGGGTGTGTGGCAATGCACAATTGCAGGTTACTAGAAAGTGTAAACTGAAATTCACCATTACTGCAGATTTCATAGATGAAGTGGAGCTTGATGTTGTGCCATTAGACATATGTGGCATAGTTTTGGGCAGCCCATACATAGAAAAACTATCTTCCATAGACATGAAAACAAATATCATTTCTTCAAATATGGAGTAGAATATATTGTGAGAGCTCATAGCAAGAAACTAAATCTTTCACTTGTTAATGCGAGGCAGATGAAAAAACTAGTCTTCTAATGATCAAGCCCAATAATGATTTTGATAATGAAGCTTTTAAAGGTTGTGATTCAAAATTGAAATTTGAATCGGTTGATGTAGTTAACAAATATGATGAGATGTTTTAGGAACCAAAAGGATTACCTCCCAAGAGAGGAATCCAACATGAGATGCAGTTGCAGCAGGATTTTTCTCTTCCTAACATTGGCATGTACACGATGTCAGTGATGGAAAGTGCAGAAATTAGGAAGCAAATTCAAGAGTTGTTGGATAAAGGGATCATTAGGCCATCTTCCTCGCCATGTGGTTCACCTATTGTCTTGGTGCCAAAGAAGGATGGAACATGGTGCATGTGTGTGGATTTTCGTGCATTGAACAAAATTATGGTAAATAACCGTTACCCACTGCCTAGAATAGACGATTTACTTGATCAATTGAAAGATGAAAAGTATTTTACTAAGTTTGACTTAAGGAGTGGCTACCATCAAATTAGAATAGCCGAAGGAGACATTTGGAAGACAACATTCAAAACAAAACAAGGTTTTCTTGAATGACTAATTATGCCTTTTGGTTTATGTAATGCTCCTGCTACATGCATGCGTGTGATGAATGATGTGTTGAGGCCATTTCTTGATGAGTTTGTTATAGTATACTTAGATGACATTTTAATTTTTAGTAAATCTCATGATAAAAATATCATGCATGTAAGAAAAGTACTTGATGTCTTAAAGACAGAACAACTGTATCTTAAGATGTCAAAGTGTGAGTTTGGAAAAACTACTTGGGTCATATTGTTGGAGGAGGTGAGTTGAAAATAGATCACTCCAAGGTTGATTTCATTTTGAATTGGCCAAGGCTGAAGATAGTTACCGAGGTAAGAAGTTTTTCGGGAGTAGCGCAATATTGGAGGAAATTCATTGCTAACTTTTCTTCTATAACATCTCCTTTGCATGCATTGACAAGTGTGAAAAAGGTTTTTCGGCGTGGAGGCAAAAAACAAAAGGCATTTGATGCACTGAAGGAAAAGATCAGTCCAGCTCCAGTACTTGCACTTCCAGACTTGAGACAGTCATTTGAGATTCAGAATGATGCTAGTGACTAAGCCATGGGTGCAGTCCTCATGTAACATGGTTAGCCTATCTGTTTTCATTTAGAAACTTTTAATGGTGCAATGATTAACTATCCTACATATGACAAGGAATTGTATGCATTGGTGCAAAGTGTGAAAAAGCGAAAACACTACTTGATGGGTAAGGAAAAAATTATTCACACTGATCATCAACTATTGAAATACTTGCAATCTCAATCTAAGTTGCAGTAATCAAGGCTCTTCTGATGGATGGGTTTTCTTCAACAATTCCATTTGGTAATCAGGTATAAGAAAGGCATCCACAATGAAGTTGCCGATATGCTTTCTAGGCCTATTGTTAGTGCATCTACTGTTAAACACACATGGGCAACAACAAATAGGAAAGATAAAACATGACAATACATCTTTTATTAACAACTGATATACATTTATAGTACATTGTTTGACCGTTGGGTTTCACATTCCAAGGTCTCTTGGACTTCTTTTTGTCTATTCGGCTTCCACACTAACCCATTGAGGATTAGGTGTCCAACATTCCCCCCCTTAATCTGAAGGGTTATGTATGAGTCCAAGAAGAGAGTTGTAATACAAAATGTGCAAAAATGCATGGTAGCACTAGGATGAATGTGCTCTCTGAAATGTTGGTATAAAGGGTGGTGGTTTAAGGATGACCACCAACACTTGAACACTTAGTGCAGTTCCTGTAACTCTTCCAAAACTGGCAAGAAGCTGAAGTCTTTTGCTAGAGGAAGTGCTCTTATTTTTTTGAAGAGGGAAACCTTCAACCATGAAAGGGAGGTCTCACCTTGCATAAAAGAGAGAACTTCAACCTGAAAAGGGAAGGCTCAACCTGTGATGGTTTAAGGATGACCAACAACTCTGGAATGGTTAATGCAATTCCTGGAACTCTTTCAAATTTGGCAAGAAGCTAGTGTCTTCTACTAGAGGAAGTGTCCCCAATTCTATTCCTGGAATTATTCCAAAACTGGAAAGAAGTTGAAGTCTTCTGCTAGAGGAAGTGTCCCAGATTACCAATTGAAGGCATGCTCAGGGGCATCTTTGTTTCTGGCTACAACTCTGAAACTGGTGTGGCAGGTTGTGGCTCAGGCTCGCTTGATGTGGCTTTGAAGCTTGTAGATGACCATCATTTCCCCCCCTGTCAGATACAAGATGAGACGGTGGAGAAAACTCAACTGCAAGACTGTTCAATACTCTGGAACAAGTTCTGACATGTGTTTGGAATATCTTCTTGGCTGTTGATGCCCATTGCCAAGAAGCGGTCCATCCAAGATGAATCTTTGTTCTTGAAGGACGTTTGTTTCTGAAGCATCTATGTGAAGAATGACTGGTTTTATGACAATGATTACATGGATGAAGATCAAAACATTGATCTTTCAAATGGCCAACTCGGTCAGAGTGTTGGCATTTCACAATCTGTTGTTGTTGTTGTTGCCGTGGAAGAGGGGCATCTGGAACAGCTGGATGTGAACTGGCATGAAGAGCAAGTGAACTGTCATGAATGAATCCAACACTCTGAAACTGAATGGGCTTTGAGTAGTCTGGAATATGAAAGGACAAGTCCTTGTCATATCCAAGACCAGTTCTATGCTTGTTGTGGACAAGCTGTTCCCAAGGTCTGATGGTGGGCTTGGGAAGTGCAGACTGAGTTTCTACATCCGCATATACAACTGCTATTTTATTGGGCACTGGATCTGAATGAACTTCAACAATATTGTCTTGCTGTTTATGGGAGTCTGTTTCATTATTCTGAACAGAAACAAGTTCAAAATGATGACTCCTTTGTTTTAATTCTTCTTGCTGTCACTGAGTTTTGAGCTGCAAAAAATCAATTTTCTCTTGTGCATTTTGTAGATAGGTTTGGATGTCAAAGAGAGTGTCTTTGTTGACCTTCACTGTGTCTTCAACAGTAGACACCATTAATGTGCTCAATAGCTCTAAAAAATTATTGATTTTGGCCATTATCTCAGCAAAAATGAAGACCTCAAAAGATTTCAACTAGAAATAAATCCCTAGAGATAGAAGTGGAGTTGGGCCCAAAATAGTTAAAAAAATAGGATATATTTCTACAATTATCTCCAAAATAACATTGTAATTTGACTTTATATGTTTCAATGATTTAAATAGCAGCCACGCACCAATCATGCATCATATATGTGAGCCAACATACCCATACCAAATTATAGTCTTCGTAGAAAGATACCAATGAAGCATGCACAATCTTCCACAATCTATTTGGTATTAATAATGTTTCACAGTTCCACCACAAATACTTAATGACCCCATAACATAGAAATTGGAAATGGGTCGAATGAAATTGAACCTATGCTCCCACCAATGGTTGCGCTTGTCCACTGATACTCCCGGCAAAAGCAAAGTTGAAGTCTCAGAGGTCCACGAAAAAGCAAATGAGGATCTGGCAACAGCCGATAATTTCTGCCTTTTGCCTTTGACTGACAAAAGCTTCGATATTGTTTACCCGTCAAAGAATCAACAATAGGGAAAATCGCGTGCCACCGAAGAGGCCAAGGTTGTGTTCAGAGTGTTGTTGTTGTTAAAAGACAATCTTTAACTAAGCGGAGAGAGGAGACTTGAACTTGAGATGCTTCAGAGTCTTGTGCCAGGTGGACGGGGTCTAGACACACCCACGTTGTTGCAAGAGCTGGCTGACTATATTCAGGCGCCCATGAACTCTCACCAACTATTTGACAATGAACAACTAGTCTCTCCAGGCGCGCCCTATTTGGCAATTCCTACTTGGCATTGAAGGTTAGCAAGCACATTTAATTTTAGTATATCTGAGGACCAAAATTTTTTCACTGCAATCAACTATAATATTATGCACATAAACAGAGATGAGTGTCCCCACATAATTTCCCTAGCTGGTCATTGACAATTTGATTTACAGATCTATGAAATACTACTCGATTGTACAATGATCCTACATCAAACTGAAATAGATGGACGATCAACACAATTATTTCCCGCACAATAATAGGAAACGAAATAAATTAACAATAACGATGGTGCAAAGGCTGGCAATAGTTTCAGATGTCGATTTCCCGATCCTTCACGTCAGCCCTTACTCCTCTTGCGGATCTCAGCGTTTTCGCCTAGTCAGATGTGATCTCAACGGCGAAGCCATCCACAATAACCCAAGAAAAATGCTTCTTTTTCTCTACATACAGTTGTGAATGTTGATTATGGGAGCAGTGCTTGGGAAGAGTCGGAAACCATGAAGAAATTTGATGATTAGAGCGCCTCTTTTCTGCTCGGTCCACAACGTACCAAAACAGTGTTCAACGCATGGCAGCGTACCAAAACAATGTTCAACGCATGGAAGCGTACCAAAACAACGTACCAAAACAACGTTCAACGCATGGCATTTAACATAGTTTACATGCCATGAAAAACATTAATACAATGCTTATATACCAGCGTATAACCAAAAACTTCACTGTAGTTCGGATTGTCAAATTGCAGGGTTGGTTTCTTGGTGTAGAGATCTCGATGTGCATTCTCTAGGCATCTAGGGAGTTGTAATGGAAAACATTGCCTCTGAAGATCGATCTGCACGAGAGAGTGTTGATGCGGAAGTTCTACTGTGAGTGTAGACACTTCTGGTCCCTCTCTCAATGCAGCAGTGTTCCGCTAGCCTGCTGACTGATTAAACAAGCGATCCCACAAACCTAATACACGCTTTCCAGAGTCAAAAAAGTCCTCAAGGAACCTATCAAAGAAATGGGTAATGGTGTAGAGGTAGCATTGTATATTTTATGGAACACGTAGGGTTTAAGCCTGGGATCTATTACCGAAGCAGCTTCAATGGCAAGGAAAATCTATTTGAGAAAGGGTATCGGAGTTGGAGGTTTTTGTAAAATTTATGGTGGTCGTAAAAGCAATGAATCTATTGCTCTCCATGTACACAACAATTAGAGATGATGAATATTGTTGAAATGGATCCCAACAGTGGACAATGTATCACATCTAGTGGTAAGAGAGATCTTGATCAGGTTGCTGGTCGTATAACATTAAAGCAACGAAGCAGTTTTAAAACCAGGAAAACGTTAAAACTTGGGACAGCGTTAAAACCAGGACAACGTATATCGGAGTAGCATTAAAACTTGAAGCATATGCCAACACCAACCTTTAATCTACGCAACACAAATTTAAAAAAAACTCAATGCTCATACCATGGATACTTGCTCATTGCTCTGTGCAAACTGTGCGTTTACTGTGTTGGTTGCAGGCGACGCCAGGAGATGGGCATTCTTTGTCAGTCCAAGAGACGTTACACCCAAAAAAATGTGCAAACAATGATTAGAGAGCACATGGAGGACAATTATGAACAACCCAAGGAGCGCAGAGAGCATAGGCAATGGTTATGGCAGAGAAAACTGATGCAAGGAATTACAACTAATTTTAGGGCTAAGGACCTGTGCTCTGATACCATGTTAAACACACATGGGCAACAACAAATAGGAAAGATAAAACATGAAAATACATCTTTTATTAACAACTGATATACATTTATAGTACATTTTTTGACCGTTGGGTTTCACATCCTAAGGTCTCTTGGACTTCTTTTTGTCTATTCAGCTTCCACACTAACCCATTGAGGATTAGGTGTCCAACATCTACTTTACTCAAGCATAAGTCCCTTTTGCATGAAGGTTATATTGAGAAATATGCATTAGACAATGAATTTCAATATGTTTATGCAAGCTTGAAGTAAGGTAACCAAGTAGAAGAATTGGATTATCATTTGCATGATAACTTGTTGTACCATCTTAGCAAGATTTGTATTCCACAGGGAGAAAGAGTCAACATTATAAGAGAGGCACATACTTCTCTTATTACTAGTCATTTTGGTGTAAGTAAGACGGTGGCACATCTACATAGGTATTGTTATTGGCCATGTATGCTTGAAAGTGTGTCATGTTTTATTAAAGGATGTTCATTATTTGCGGTCAGTAAGCCTAACAATAGGAAGTTAGGATTGTACACACCACTTCCGGTTCATTCACGAACGTGGGAGAGTGTTTCTATGGATTTTGTAGGAGGTCTTCCATTGTCAAAAAGAGGTCATGATTATTTGTATGTAGTTGTGGATAGGTTCATCAAAATGTGTATTTTGATGCCATGTAAAAAGAAAGTTACAAATGAGCATACTGCTTAGTTATTCTTTCAAAATGTATGTGTGTATTTTGGATTGCCTACATCCATTGTTAGTGATCAAGATTCTCACTTTGTTGGGATTTTTTGGTCAATCTTGCAGGGATTAATGTACACCAAATTGAAAAAGAGTACAACTTTTCATCCACAAACATATGGTCAAAAAGAGGTGGTGAACATGACAGTGATACATT
The DNA here is from genome assembly GCA_000404065.3 of Pinus taeda. Classification (NCBI taxonomy): domain Eukaryota; kingdom Viridiplantae; phylum Streptophyta; class Pinopsida; order Pinales; family Pinaceae; genus Pinus; species Pinus taeda. The sequence goes on along the minus strand of APFE031211857.1, from coordinate 104,267 downwards.
TTCTTTGTGGGTATTGCAGTAAGCATCCTAAGTTGTGGGATGAACATTTGCATTATATTCAACATACTTATAACTGGGCCAAGCACTCTTCAACTCAAACATCACCATTTGAGGCCTGTTTGGGATACTTGCCTAAGTCTGCTTTGGATTTCATTTTTGGAAACGATGTTGCCATTGATGGTCATAGTGGCATAGACAAAGCAAGAAGGTTCATTGAACAAATCCAATTTCTACACCAAAGAGTTTAAGAACAGCTTGAAATGAGCTAAGGCAAGTACAAAGCAAGGCACAACAAGCTTCATGTAGATCACAAGTTCCAAGTCAGTGATGAAGTTTGGCTTCACATTAGAAAAGAGAGGCTCCAAGGAGAAGGTAAAAAGCTAAAACCAATTAGATATGGTCCATTCAGAATTTTGGAAAAGATTGGTAACAATGCCTTAAGGTTGAATTTGCCTTCATATATGCAAATTTATGTTGTTTTTAATGTTGAGAGCTTAAGGTTGTATGAGCCTCCTTTGATTTAAGATCAAGGAGAGAATGTTTAAATTCCATCTATTGAATGCTTTTCTCCAGAATTCCTTGATGAGTTTCAACAAGACACTATACTTGACTGAAGAACAAGGACATCAAAAAGAGGAAGTGTCAAGTATCTTCGAGTGGGGCTCAAGGGAACAAATCCTTCAAAGGCCAAATGTATATAGATTGGAAAGGTGAGGGAATTTTACCCTCACCTGCTGGACAACTGAAAGTGATCTTTTGGGGTCCTAAAATGCTTCAAGTGGGGAGGAATGACTGGGTGCTCAAAATTATGCTCAAAAATCAAAATTTTCAGAATGGGATGGAACTTGAACAAACACGTATTTATCGTTGTCTTGAATCTAGCACAACTTGTTTCGTGCGAAACAAACACGGTATGCTCCCAGAAACTCATTCTATCCATTTTCTCAAACAGGCAAAAAAATTGCAGAGTGCTAACTGGGATCCTGACTATGCAAGTGAATAGGATGAGTTGGAAATCTGACTGTACATCTCCTAGGAAATGGGTTGTGCCAAGTGGCACCTTGGTACTGGTCAAAATTTCGCGTTTTATGATTGGTTGGATTGATGGCCAACCATGAGCTGACACATGGCCTAGCCAGAGGCCACCATGTGGCAGCCCGGGAAGCCACCAAAATGGTTGCTGTGGATCGGGTGAAGGCAGCGGGGGTCAAACCCATGACCTCCCAAAACTAACGCAAAGGCTTCACCATCACACCATACTAATGGGTCTTAACCATATAGTTTGCGCTGAAATTTTAAACTTTAATGCTGTCGAGTTTGGGAGTTGTGTGCGAACTTTAATCGTCCCATGTGAACACCCCTTCATCGACAGCCACGATAACAGCCAGAACCGACAGTCTCCAAACCGCCATTCAAATTGCGAAATGTGACCACGTTTTTAACATTTAATGTAGCCGTTGTTGGGTTTTAGTGGGCCAGTTACCAGTCCGACGGCCCAAAATTTGGCAGATTTGTCGCTCAGTCAGTAGAATTTCGAGCAAAAATGTGGGTTTGTTACCGGATTTTGGGCAATTTGTGGAGTGAATAGTGGGAAAACTAGTAGAGGTCATAAATTCTCTAGTTTTTGACCAAATTGGGTGAAGAAAAAGGCTAGGTAGCCATTTTTGGACATTCTGGACTCATTGGAGCAGGTTTCAGAAGCATTTGAGCATTGTAAACACATATTTTTACACATTTGAGCATAATAGAGAGGCCCAAGCCATTGGAAGTTGGACCAAGGAGACGTAGCCCAAGAGGGGTGAAATCCTTCATCATGTTCCTGTTGTGATGTGTTTTTGGTGATGTTCTGTACATTTATATGTTGTTGTTCAGCTTCTATTTTATGTTAAATTGCTCATAAAATTAACATAAAAACTCATTTTTCACTTGCAAAACTCATGAATCCTTAAGCACATGAATAGAATTTTGTTTCTTATATGAGGAGGATATTAGCACAACAAACTAATATTCTTAATCAGATCACTCCTCCAACAATTAGAACTACTTTAATTGAACACAACTTAATATAACTAAATTAGATTGCTACAAATTAGCAATCACTCATGCTTAACTGAACTCTAGCCCTGCAACTTGAATTAACTGAGTTAACAGAGTGACAAGTTCCATGTCACCTCAGTTAACTACCTCCAAGATTTCTGTTGATGTGGAAATTCGAATTTTCTCTAGTTTGACCAAGGCAAAGTCAAACTGAAATTTTCTTGCTGCATTTTTCAACACTCCCTCTTGGTAAGAAAGAGATTATCAACCACCCCTATCCTACCCCTGTGGAACTCAAACTTCCCTCTTAGCAAGGCTTTTGTCAAAATGTTAACATCTTGTTCCTATGTCAGAATGTATTCTAGCAACATTATATACCTCTACACACAGTCCCGTAAATGGTGATACTAGATATCTATATGCTTGGACCAATTGTGAAATACAAGATTTTCAGAGAGCTTGATGAAACTCTAATTATCACAATAGATCATAGTTGGACCCATCATCTAATTGAATAGTCTCGTAGTTATTTTTCTCATCGATATTGCCTCACATGCTGCTTGACTTGCAACCATGTATTCTGCTTTTGCCGAGCTAAGAACCATAGATATTTGCTTCCTGCTATACTAGGAAATAAATACGAACCTAAGATTGAAAATTCCACTTGATGTAATATTTCAGTTTTATGGACTCCTTGCCCAATTTTCATCTATGAAGCCACACAACTTCACTCCCTCTATTCATTTGTACCACAGTCCAAACTGGGTGGTGCCCCTGAGGTGCCATAAAACATGCTTAGTTGTCTTCCAAAATAATTTGGTTGGCCTAAACATATCTTGACTCAGCTGGTTGACTACATAGAACATATATGGTTGTATATTCACAAGATACATCAGTGAACCCACTAGCTATCGATAAATGGTAGCATCCACTTCTTCATCTAAAGTGGCATCCTCCTTCCTCTAGCTAATTGCTAAAGGTGTCTCCATGGGTTTGCAACTATCCATGAAAAATATCTGAAGTATCTCATTTGCATACTTTCCTTGAGAGACAAACAATTCCCTGTCACCTTGCCATACTTATAAACTGAGGAAGTAGTGCATGAGACCCATATCCTTCATTTCAAATCCTCTTGCAAGGTCCTCCTTGTAAGATCTGATTAGCTGCTCATCACTAGTTAAAATAAAATCATAAACATATAAGACAATAATCAACAATTTACCTTCTACTAATATGTGATAGAGGTTTGCATTTTCCTCACTTTTGGTGAAGCCCAAAGTGGTGATATAACTATTGATCCCAGTGTACCAAGCATGGGGGTGCTTGTTTGAGACCGTACAATGCTCGCTTGAGTCTACACACATGAGACTCTCGATCAAATGTCTCAAAGCATTCTTGTTTCTCAATTTACAGCTCCTCCTCAATAACTCCATTGAGGAATGTTTATTTTACATCCATTAGGTGGATATTACACCTCATCTACGTAGCCAGAGCAAGAATTTATCTAATGGATGAGCACCTTGCTACAGGAGAAAAGGTATCCTCATAGTCAATTTCCTCAACTTGAGAGTACCCCTTGGCCATAAATATGGCCTTGTACTTTTCTATGCTTCCATCTGCTACATGCTTAACCTTGAAGATCCATCTTGAACCCACAACTAATTTATATGTTGGTCTTGGTACCACTTCCCAAACACTGTTCTTTACAATGGATTTGTATTCCTCCACTATTGAATCAACCCATATAGGTTTCTCTACTACTTGAAAAAGGATGGCTCAGTCTCTAGAAGCTCAGTCATTAGTGACATATACTAATGTACCAATCAGGTGACTTTTTATGTTTGCATTGATTTGAAGGAGCACCGACATTCTCCTTTGCATCCTGCATAAGTCTCCCAACTTCCCTGGTTCTTTTTCTACATTCTCTGGATGGTTCTATTTGAGTGGCTATCTCCACTCTCTGCTCCTCAATTTATGGCTGCTCCACAACTTCCTGAGGTTCCTCCTTTGGAGCTAAAATCTCCTCTTCTGGTGGGATTTGAAGATCCCTCTCAAGAGAGTACCATATCACTTTCTCCTCATTAAACTTTACATCCCTTCGCACAACTATCATTCTAAGGGATGTTAGGTACACACGGTAGTTGTGAGAAGTTTCTGTGTAACCCATAAATACCCCCAACTCTACTATTAGCTCGAGCTTCTTCATTGATTCTTTAGAGACATGGCAATAAATAGAGGTTCCAAAAATCCTGAAGTGCGACACATCCATATTTCTCCCCGAGAAAGCCTCCTTCAGTGTAATCATGCCCATAATCTGATGAGGACTCCGATTCTGCAAGTAGACTGCTGTGTTCCATGCCTCAACCCACAAATGTAGAAGTATGACTTGGTCATGCAACATCTCCCTTGCTACTCCCATAATGCTACGGTTCTTTCTTTTAGCCACCCCATTCCACTGTGGGTTGTGGGGTGCTGTCAACTCTCGTCAAATGCCTTTTTTCACACATAAATTTTTAAATTCATTTGACACACACTCACCTCCATTGTCTCTCCTGAGAGCCTTCACCTTCTTGTTGATTTCTTTCTCAACCAGTGCCTTGAAGAATGTCTCATCTTTCTTCTGCATGAAGAATATCTCGCACTTCCATTTGAATTCATCTACAAATATAACATAATACTTATGTCTGGCAGCGGAGGCTGTTGAGAAAGGTCCACAAACATCATAGTGGATCCTTTTAAGAACTGCATATGCTTTGTTGTCCCGATCATGGAATGTTGATTTTGTGTACTTCCCCAAGGTACATCCCTTGCATGGATCCTGCTGCTGAAGTGCTCCTTTGGGGAGGCCTGCGCTTATTTGCTGCATAATCTTCAGGGTGCCATGGTGCAAATGGACAAGTCTTCTGTGCCAACATTCACTGTCATTGTGGCTCTGCAGCTTATCCGCTTTAGTTCTTAATGCAACACAATCTTCCCCATCTAGATTATATAGGTTCTTCACATGAACCCAGATTTGCTTCACCTGTCCCATGGCTATGTGTCTCATGAATTATTTTCCTTTGTTGAAGATCACATCATAACCACAGTCTTCCAAAACTACAACAAAGATGATATTTTTCTTTAGGCCCGGAATGAACAAGACATGTTTGAGTATGAAAGGGGAGCTTGACTCCCTCTTGAAGATGACTGTACCAATCCCGACTGTGTTGTACCTTCCATCACCACCCATCTCAATGTGCATCTGGAGATCTTTCTCCTCCAAGTCACTAAAAAAATATCTACACCTTGTCATGTGGAATGAGGCACCTGAGTCCAAGTACCACACGCTCCCCATCATTGTGCTCGCCATGCATGTGATAAGGGCAAAGTCAAGCTCAAACTGTGAAGTCAAAGCTTCACCTGCTACTCCTCTTGAGGTCTTCTTGCATGCCTTTTTGTGTGGACACTTTGTGGCATAGTGCCAAAATTCATGACAATTGAAGCATTTAATTTTGGAAAAATCTTTCTTCTTACCCCCTTGATTGAATTCTTGTTTGCTTTGGGATTTCTTCCATTTTTCTTTCTTTCCCTTTCCAAGCAATGCGCAATTTTCTTCATCCTAGCCCTTATATGAAGCCCCATTTCCGGTATTCCACCTTATTTCATCTTGTACCAAACCATACCATAAGCGTTCCCAATTTGGTAGTTTCTCCATCACATTCACCAAATCTTGGTAGCTATGCCATGTATTAGGAAGGCCTAGAAGGGATAGGCTTACCAAATCATCATAAAAGGTAACACTAACCCTTTCAATTTCATCACGACATTGTGTGAACTTGCTAAGACACTACTGAATAATGTCATTCTTCTGCATCTTGATATTTCAAAGTTTATCCTTGAGCGCTAACTTCCTTTGGTTACTACTATTCTGGAATAGATCTATTAGTGCCTACCACTTTGCATAAGGAGTTTATTTCCCGCGAATATCGGTAAAAATGTGGTCCTATACTCCCTCCAATAATATTTTCCTCACCTTGGCTACATATTTCTTCCATTGGGCTAGGTTCTGGACATCGACTTCTGCTAGCCTTGCAACATCTGTCTTGATGAATTCTAGGAATCCATTGTCATCCAATATCGCCTCCATGTGATGCTTCCATGCGATGAAATTAGAGCTACCTTCCAAGGCATACTCTAGCCTCAACCCATTGAAGCTGATCTTCCCAACTCTGAAAATATCCTGTTGCATTGAACTGCAATTCAAACTTCTTGAGAAACAACTTTGAAATTCCTACTCTAATGTGAATCCTTCTCTGGTACCAGGTAGAAATTATGTGTAGATTTGCAACTCCTCATGAAGTTTTAATCAAAATCACAAGACACAAACCTACTCTACTACTTTACAGAAAGTAATTCACAATCTAGAACACAAATCATAAGCATGCAATAATAAATAACACACATGCACACAATAATTTTCTTGGGGAAAGTAATATGCTAAAAATTCCAATGGTTACTTGCATTAATATGATGAATCGAGATGTATTACAATTGTTTGCTCAACTGAGCATACCTTGCAAGTGAATAACCTATCTCTCTACTCATTGAGAAGCTCTGACCCAAACTTAGTCAATTTCCGCCTCTACTTGAGCCCCTATTTCGTTGCACAATTCCTCGAGAAATTAGGCCCCTATTAATTAAGAACTTCTCCAAAACGGATTGCATAATTCCTTAGGTTGATCATCAGGTTGCATGCATCCTCTGTACACTCTGAAATAGTCTACAACTGATGTTATGCTGCCTTGGAATCTCCACCTCAACTGGGTAACTCGAATTCTCTGCACGCATTATATATTTTGGGATGTGATCAGTTAATTGGATGATCACTGAGTTGGACTGAAGTTACAGTACATAATTGACCTTCCACTAGTTCCTCCAACAATTAGAACTAGTTTAATTGAACACAACTTAATATAACTGAATTAGATTGCTACAAATTAGCAATCACTCATGCTTAACTGAACTCAAGCCCTCCAACTTGAATTAATTGAGTTAATTGGGTGACAAATGCCATGTCACCTTATTTTAGATCTCCAAGATTTCTATGTTGAGAATGCAACAAGATGATGGAGCTTAGTGGAAAGAAGTCGCCTTCACGATGATGTTTATGGATGATTGGTCATGTTGGTAAAAATAAATGGACTTCTATTTTTAGACCACAGCGGAGGTACTGCTCAGTCTAAATTTAGAATAGTCAAATATTATTAGCTCATAATAATATTTGGACTATAAACTTTATCTTATCCTCTTGGAGCACTTCAGTTCGAGCAACAGATGTGGCACATGCAGCTGGAAGAAGGAAATATGAATTTCCTAATTTTTAGTTGAGTTGTTACATGCGGGACTTCAGTTACAACTCAAGAGATTGAGTTTGGTGGAGTTGACAGTGGAGTTGATGGAGTTGTGTTCAATTTGACTTAGTTGAACTAGTTGTAGTTAGTCTAACTGGAAAATAGACTAATGTTGAGTGGTGTGAATTAGTTATTAATTAATTCACTAATTATTAACTCATAAAGCAGCTGAAAAATACATCAGTTAACTCAGTGCATGTTTAGTTCAGTGGAGACAAGTGTTAGAGGTTGAGATTGCTATCAATTGTGACTATAGTTGTGCATGAGATTTTGCACAATCAATGGGATTGAGTTGCCAATGAGGATTGCGCAGTATATGCCCAGTGAAATAGCTTGTGCTCACGTGATTTTCACTTGGTATTGTGCAATAGAGGCAGGCAAAGCAGCGGAGGAGATTTGAACCTGTGATTTGTTCAGATCGGAGCTAGTTTTGTGTGTAACAGGTGGAGCTAGTACTGATTACTTGTGAGGAGTATTGTACTATGTTTGTTACATTTTCTCAATCATATAATATACAGATAGTTTGGGGTTTTTAGCGAGATGCTTTCCCCGGGATACATACTGTGTTGATATATGTTTTTGATGCTTCTATGTGTGCATGTTAATTGTTTCTGCTTCTGCAAAATTGATGATCAATGGTAAATGAGATTATGTATTATGCATGCATTCCGCAATAGTGTATAATCAGGATAATCTCGGTTGAATAAGTGTCATATTATTCATAAAATTTCTACATTCTATTGATGTGGAAATTCGAATTTTCTTTAGTTTGACCAAGGCAAAGTCAAACTAAGATTTTCTTGCTGCATTTTTCAACAAGGGTTTTGGTTGATATCATACCATTGTTGCTTATAGAGTTGTTGCCCCAGCTCGGGGGTGACCGGTGGCTGAGATTATGAGCCACACAATCTACGGCTAGGAGGAATGTGATAGAGCCCATAGTTAGTCGAATTTTGTTTATAACATAAGTGCCTTAATTCCTTGTATGGTTGTTTATATACGAGTTAAGTTTAATTGATGGATTTTATGTTGGAACCCTAACTCAAGGATTTTGGTTAATTTTTGTTCATCTACATTTATTTATGTTGTGGTGATAATGGACTTCTATTTTTGTTGTGTATTTATCTACATTTACATTTATATGTGATGAGTACTCCATAGAGAGCACGAGGCATGGCACATTATAACAATTATATTTGCCAAGCACAAGTTAAGTTATGACAAAATTTATACATATGCTCCCGCAATTTATTTAGTGATATTTATGCAGCACTGTAGAGTGGCATGGGCTAGCTAGTGGCCGGGGAGACTACAATACATACTCCAAAGTAAAACATGTGTTATTGAGACATACTGTGTACCTATTCTGTCTCCTTCAATGGTTAGAAATTTAGTAGTTGGATCTATTAATGCTCTTTCGTTTTCCTTTGTGTTGTATGATAGGTTTATTGTATGAGAGTGGGTTCCAATTGACCACTCTCTAAGGGAACTAATGCATTTTTATTTTGTAATGCATCACATGATTGTTTTGCTTACATTGACCATCACTGGGAAATATTGTACATACTCTCAAGTAAAAAAATGTGTTATTGAGACATACTATGTACTTATTTTGTCTACTCCAATGATTAGAAATTTAGTAGTTGGATCTATTAATGCTCTTTTTGTTTTCCTTTTTGTTGTATGGTAATTTTAGAAATTTTGTTGTATGATAGGTTAATGTATGAGAGTGGGTTCCAAGTGCCCACTCTCTAAGGGAATTTATGTGTTTTTATTTTGCAACATGCCACATGGTTGTTTTTCTTGCATTGACCATCACTAGTACCCATTGAAACATTGTACATACTCCAAAGTAAAAAATGTGTTATTGAGACGTACTATGTACCTATTTTGTCCCCTTCAATGATTAGAAATTTAACAGTTGGATCCATTAATTCTCTTTTTGTTTTCCTTTTTGTTGAATGATATGTTTGGTGCTATTCCTTGTTATTTTGTTTTATTTTGGTTAGTGCATGTAAATCATAAGTTCTTTCATTCAATAATGAAGATACATGATGTCAATTTGTGACTTTGGTTGAGCATATTCAATATCCATAAAAAAATTTCTCACAAACAAAAGCATCAGATAATTAGATTATACAACACAACTTCTTGATGACTTGCATTTTGGGATGACAATAATAATAATTGGAAACCCTTTTCTTGAGCTATGATTGCCATTAATACCTTTTATTATTATATATGATATGCATAATTTTTTTGTTGCATTAATGGTTTGAATACTGGAACTCTTAACAATTATTGCATTTCCCAAGTTAGTTGATCATAGGTTCCCTAAGATATTAACATGAGATTAGACTATTGCGAACTTAAGGATGGGGAACATGGTTTTTTGTTTGTTTGAATGCTTCCAATCAATGATAGGGATTTCACTTGTGGACTTATGGAATCCATTCTTAGCTAAGTTGTTATGACCAGGGAATCTAATCTATCAAAAGTCACTATGGGATAACATCTATCCCATCCACATGAAATGGCAACATTTAGAGGCTATCAACCAACATGGGGCAAGCATGTGACGAGTGGGATTTGAATCTATATGGGGAGGATCACGACATCCCCTTTTAGCCACCCAAGCTAGATCTCAATGGCATGGCAAATATAATTTGGCTTCCACATAATTATATATGATACAAACTATATCTTAATAGCATGGGGAACATACTTTGGCTTCCACATAATCATAAACAATAAATGACAATTTTTGTATTTCCAATTTGTGTTTTGCAACAATTCTTGCTCTGGTAACTTTGATTTTAATGATAATTTTGTAACTAAATTTTAGAGTTTTGTTGGTAAATAATGCAAGTTTTCTAGTGCTAGTTATGCTGTGGATATATTTTCATATTATTCATTGATATTATGCCTAGATGTTATGCTTCTTAACACTTTTCATCAATAATTATTTGTTCTTTGAACTTTTATGGATGATTTGTAGTTAGACTCAAGTTTGCAATATATTGAGGTGTTATCTTACTTTACTCATCATCAAACACCTCTTCAATTACTTGTAATATGTATGAGCTTTACAGATAAACCATGCAAAGTTGCTTATGTAATTTTGTTTATTTACTTGTACATAACTCTAGTCAATATGATACAGATGCCTATTTTGACTAGAATGACACCAAATTTACTTGATAGATTTACATTCTCTGACTCTTATCTGCAAAAGCTTTTCCTCCATCTCCACTGCAATCTAGCAACTAAATATTAAGCATATGATGCACTAATCGTGATCATTCAACCTATATATCTTCGTACAACCCCAAAATATTACAAAAAATAATGTGAAAATTATTGCCTTCCACATTCCCCTAGTCCTCTTATTGGCGTTCCTTTGCACCTCTTGATGCAATTGATAGTTTTAGTTTCATTGAGTTGGAATCTTCCATATCTCATGATTAGGTGTAATTAAAGTGGTTATAAAAATATCTATTACTTTTTAAATTCAAATTCATAGTGTTTTCATTAAATTAATATTAATAAATTATACATTAATTACTAATGAATTGAGGTTTTAAATATTAAGTATATATTTTGTAATATTGGGTGTAACTAAAGTGGTTATAAGGATATCCATCATCCTTCTTATTTAAGTTCACATTACTTTCAATTATAATGTGTGTTGGCTTAATGATTAGGTGCGTGTGTTTCTTTCTAAGAGGCTGCAAATTCAAATTTAGAGGGGGTAAAGTATGTACACCTTTGTATACTTTTTTAATAGTCAAATTATTGTGAAAATGCGAGTTCCTTGTCCCACAATCAAGGAGGTCCCATACTTCAATTTACTGTCTAACTTATTTCTGATTTTAAAATAGATTATTATTATTATTATTATTATATTACTATATTATCATATATCAATTAATATATGTAGCCCTAAGGGTTAGCTCAATTGGTCAAGTCTCCTTCATTAAAGCATCTTTGCTATTTGGAGGTCATGGGTTCAATTCTCTCGACACCCTTGGGGTCAAGCTCTGTGGTTGAGCTGGCAAGAAGTGACCCCTTCAGGTGGATTTTCCAGGCACAAATATTATGTAGACGTAGCAGTCATCGATCTTCGGGGTCTATGAACCACATAAAATATATGTGTGTGTGTAAAATCCAAAGCATTTCACATTATATGTTTTTTTTAAATTCAACATGTGAAGTGTTAATGAAAACTACTAGTAAATTATTATAATTAACATGTGTATAGATGGAAAAAGGGTTTCAAAAGAGTTTTATAGATAGGCTACATTCATATATTATTATAAATCAATTAGTATGTAACAAAATGCAAAGTATTTTTCATCATATGTTTTTATGAAATTTAATACGTGGAGCTCAAATGAATGCTCCTAGGTTACTTGAAAGGGCTTCAATAAAGTTTTGTAAGTTGAATCATGTTGGAGGTGAGAAGACAAATTAATCAATTCATAAAGGAAAAACAATGAGAGGTGCTCTCCACTCGAAATTTAATTCATATTAGGGATGAGGAAGAGAAAGATAAGTGCTATAAGCTCTCCACTCCAAATTTGACTTGTATTAGGGATGAGGAAGATCAAGATAAGTGCTATTTTATAGTGTTATAGATCAATCCTAACAACCTCATCGAGGTTGACTAATCAAAGTCAATTACTTTGATTTGTCTAAGTAAAATTCTAAAGATTTTAAGGCAATGGAGAAGTCTTTCAAGTATATGGGGGATAATGGGTTTTGAGATCAAAACTCCTTACTAATGTTGAACTTGCTTATCCCTCTAATTTGTAGAAACATTGAAACAAGAATATGACAATAATTTACATGAAATCTAATAATAAAATTGAAATGCCATTATAAATACATAATAGCAGTATTGATAAAAAAACAATTACATGATTAAAAATAAAAAATATAATTAATTAAATAAATAATAATTAAAAATTATATCACTTATCTTTCTCTTCCTCATCCCTGATAAGGATCAAATTTGGAATGGAAAACACCTCTCATTACTTTTCCTTTATAAATTGATTAATTTGTCTTCTCACTTCCAACATGATTCAACTTACAAAACTCTATTGAAATCTGTTCAAGTAACCTAGAAGCATTCATTTGCTCCATGTATTGAATTTTATAAAAACATATAATGAAAAATGCTTCGCATTTTGTTACATACTAATTGATTTATAATAATACATGAATGTAGCCTATTTATAAAACTCTTTCAAAACCTTTTTGTCATCTATACACATGTTAATCATAATAACAATAATTTGCATTAACACTTCACATGTTGAATTAAAAAAAAAAACCTATAATGTGAAATGCTTTGGATTTTAAACACATATTATATATATATTTATGTTGTTTATAGACTCTAAAGATGGATGACCGTTACATCTACATAGTATTTGTGCTAGACAAATTCACTTAAAGGGATCACTTCCTGCCAGCTCAACCACGAAGGTTGACTCCAAGGGTACTGAGATAATTTAACCCATGACCTCTCAATAGCAAAAATGCTTTAACAACAGAGACTCGACCTATTGAACTAACCCTCGAGGCTACATATATTAATTGATATATAATAATAATAATAATAATCTACTTTTAAAGTCACAACTAAGTTAGACAATAAATTGGTGTATGAGACCTTGATTGTGGGACAAGGAATTCACCTCTTTGCAATAATTTGACTATTAAAGTATACAAAGGTGTACATATTTTATCCCTTCTAAATTTGAATTTGTAGCCTCTTAGAGAGAAACACACACTTAACCATTAAGCCAACATGCATTATAATTGAAAGTACTGTGAACTTAAATAAGAAGAATAATAGATATCCTTATAACCACTTTAGTTACACCCAATATTACAAAATATATACTTAATATTCACGAAAAACCTTAATTCATTATTGATTAATGTATAATTTATTAATATTAATTTAATGAAAACACTATGAATTTGAATTAAAAAAGTAATAGATATTCTCATAACCATTTTAATTACACCTAATCATGAGATATGGAAGAGTCTAGCTTAGTGAAACTAAAACTAGCAATTGCACCAAGAGGTGCAAAGGAACGTCGATAAGAGAACTAAAATTTAATAAAATTCCAGGGTTAAATTACAAGTTAAATTAAATTAAATAAAATTATGATTTTTTTTTCAAAAAATTATTACAGATTGAATCAAGAAACCTGTAATATTTCAGAGTTGTACGATTTTCAGGTTAAATAAAATTACAATTTTTTCTTAAAAAAATTATTTTTTAAATTATACATTTAAAACTAAATATAATACTTTATTTAGTTTAATGTACACTAGAAGAAAACTAAACGCTCAATTAATGTATTATTTACTTTATTTAACCATTACAAATAAACAAAAGAAATCCATGTCTTCGTGTAATGTTTTCATAAACCAATGAAATTACTATTACTAGAGAAAATCATTTATGTAAATGTTTTTGATAAAAATATTATTTTATTTATTTATTTTTATGCATGTAAAATTTTTCAAAGTTGTGAAATAAATTTTAAAAATTCATATACAATATTTTTGTAGTTATTGTGGTATCAAAGTTCATGGAACATGACATTATTTAGTGGTATTTATATAAGACTTTGTCAATAATGGAATATGCAATTAATCATGCAAGTATTTGTGTTACTACACATTAAAGCCATAAAAATGACGATTTGTAAAGGTCACATTGATATGTCACCTTTGGGTGCCTTGTTATGATGAATTTGTTTTCATTTATCTGGTCGCGGTCTCTCCTAATACCATTCATGGTTATGAAAGTATGGTTAATATGTCCATTCTTGTTTGAAGATTTAAAGCTTTAGGCAAGTTTATGGATTATAGAGATTAATGTTGTTAGAAATGGGGGGCAACCGAAGACAATGGCTGCAGTGGAGCATAAAGGACCGATATTTCTTGTCAAAATAAATTAAGAAATGAGAGAAGGTTACCATACAAAGGAAATTGCCTTCTTGGATAAGCTATAGTACCATTCATTTGTATTTTGCCTTAAAAAAAAAAGCCATTTGTCTTGTGGACAAAACGAACCATAATAAAAGGCAATACCTTCACTTGTAGGTTTTCGTTGGATGATTGTGTGGTACTAATGTGGTAAGCTATAAAGATGGTTACTCTGTGTTTCCTTTGTTTGAGGTGACATTTTATTTAAATGTTAGGATGTAAAATATTATTATATGATGGGATGTAAAAATTTAAGAATAAATAAATCTATGTGATGTTTCCAAATAATATATTATTTATTTTAAAAATAATTTAAAAGAGGTTTTATAAGAAGAGGGTGGTAATGGTGAAAGGAGACTTTTAGATCAGTGATTGACTACAATAAATTTCACATGTGAAAGTTCGAGTGGGGTGGATGGAAAAAAAAACAAGAGAGCCACACATGGAGGGTGGGAAGCAATATCTAAGGCTTATTTTTGGGTTTCCCTCTTGATAAGTAGGCATGGATATCATTGTACCAATCCAAGATAATCATAAGCTAACGTTTCAAGCCAGTCCAAGCTACATGTCCTGAATTTGGAAGAGCACGTGGTGTGACCAACAAATGCAAAAGGTAGATAGTGACACCCTTCCTTCGATACAATTTCAAGAAGCGCAACGATTCTTATATAATGAGTTTTCCACACACCTGCCTACATATTTGATTGAACCTCAACCATAGATAGATTTTTTTCATGACCGTAGATAAATTTAGGTTAGTTGCAAGTTAAAAGTCAATCATTGTTATGGAAGGAACTTCATTCCATGCTAGTAGGGCTTATTGACTAGTTGGGTAGTTATTACCTGAGTTGTGACTCGTGGTTCATGGTTAGAAATTCTATGTGTGTCAAGTATATGACAAAGGATGCAAGGATGAATGATGGAATGGATGGGACATATGTGAAATGACAAAGCAATTGTCAAATGGTGCACCTACAAAAATGATACAAGGGACATATGGCATATGCAAATGACACTTGACATTGACATAGGGACAAGACGAAACATTGGTAGGAAGGAAGTGATATTGAAAAATGTGGTATTGAAAGAGTAGGTATATGGACTAGAAAAGTTGCATATCCTCTAAAGACTATGAATCAAGAGATAGGATTTGATAGGACAATTGGTTTCAGGGTAAATATCCCCTTTAGTATTTGCCTTCAGAATAATTAATTGAGAGAAAGGGAAACTATATTTCCAAACTAATTATCCCAAGAGAATACAAACTAACAAAATTTATATATTCAAAATTTTAAAAGGTAGGTATGTGTAGGGAATCTACCATCACATGAATTTCAAGGTTGAGGTTCCCAAGGCATATGCCCTCTTATGGATGTTTCTCTTTATAGGTGTCATCCTTAACCAATCCAACCCTGAGAAGGATCCAACACAACCAATTATCCCTATGAGTTTCCAAAGACATTGGAAGTTTTACTTCATAAGATTGGAGTGCCCCCCTTGACCCCTTAATAACACAAGAGTCTTGTAAGACTAAATAGATAATTGAAACAAGATTCAAATATAGTTCCAAGAGTTTACTTTTTTGCACTTGTAGGGAATCCCACATCTCTTACTTCAAATATTTAAGCAAATTCAACTAAATTTTGGTTTGCATGACCTCTCTCTCTCTCTTTCTATACACACACACATAAATGATGCCATTAGTTTTTTTGAGACCACCACAAGTTTTTATTTCTATATAAAATCATGCTTACATCTCTTAATGCTCCCCCTCTCTTCAACGAAGTCACACCAAACATAATGACCCCTATGGGCTATGACTAGCTTACAAAACAAAGGATACCAAACAAGATACCTAATGGAGACTACAATGTTGTCCTTCTATAGGAAGACATAGAATTCCATAACTAGATCCCTAGACATAATGCAGACATAGATCCCCAGGCTAACACCTCCATTACTAAGAGAAGTCAATTCATAATTAGAATTAAGTGTCATAGATCACACCAATAAACCACATGTTAACCTATACCATAAACCACATTCATTGTACAGCCAAATTGTCATGTCATTGAAATGCCTTGGCAATGAGGAAAAGAAGCACCTAGAGTTTGAGGGAGAAATGAACCATCATTCTGTACCCCAACGAGCTTGTGTGATGAGACTTATGTCGAGCACTCTCATGTTAATGTTAAAATGCAGGTAATTATCATGAGAGGGGAGAGAACATACATACCCCACCCTTTTATTCTTAGAATACCTTCATTTATTCCTATGGTAGCATTGGCCAAAAGTCTACATCATTACTATGTGGAGTGTTACTTTACCTTTTAACTTGAAACACAACTATCTATATAGAGAATATAACTAGCAATTGCTCCTAAAGGTGCAAAGATACACATAAGGAGTATAAGATTTGGTTATGCATGGTCATAACTAAATTTTAGAATTGGAAATCAACTACATAATTTCAAAAAGCCTTTCAATAATTTTATTTATAAAATATGAGTAACTCAATAAATTTAATTACATTCATTGTAACAATGACAAACAAATATTCATTTTTACTAACAAATTTCTTATAAGAGCGTTTATCATAAATATATCCTAACATTTAAGAAGAGACAACCTTACAACATCCATTAAAGCACAAAGATATGAAAAAGGTTTGTGAAAAAATATCAGAATAATTGAATGTGACCTTGATCTTTCTTTTCTTGAATATATCCTAATGTTTGAGAATACACAACCTTATTACATAGAGATACCAAAAACATTTATAAAGAAAAGTAAAACATCTATTTAAGAAAATGGAAATTTCTTCTACAAAATGAATGAGGTGAAATTCCAGTTCTATTTATATGTTTTAACATGAGGAATACAAAACTTTTTTTATTTTCTTAAAACAAGGAAACTATTCATTGGATTCATTTTGTGTCAAAGATACACTAACATCTCAGATTCATACATTTTCAATTCTCTTTTGTACCCAATTTGACTTGTCAATCGCTCCAACTCATTCTTCAAACTCATGTATATAACATTGGACAGAGTCGGTCCCTATTGGATGGTGAAGCATGCTATTATAGAGGGCTCAATGTTGGCTTTTAGTCTATTATTATTGGTAGTAGTTAAACTCAGGAGTTTCTTGTTAAACTCAGGAGTTTCTTGGCAATTTCAGCCCGATATCAATTCTCAAGATTTACAACATAAGTCACCACTACCAAATATACGCTAGTCAACTTATTATATGTCATCTCAAACTCCTTGATAATGTCATTAATGGTGTCCATCCTTTTATTAACAATGAGGAGGTAGAGACAATTCAAAGTGGGATTCTGAAACTTGGCATCATTTTTAATGACCTTGATAATGCTCTTCTTTTTCTCCTCCTTGATTATTGGGTTAGCAAGGAAGCTATAAATCTCTTTGTAATATAGAAGCCGAGAGAACTTCTCAATGTCATTATTGACAAGATCTAGTGAATTGGTTGCTTGGGTTAGCTCTACAAGTGCTTCAACATATGATCCTATAGTGGTGACTACCATTACAACATGGCCTTTGTTTCCACTACCCGCTAGAGGGACCTTAGAAGCCAAGGGATTGGTAGTCCTAGACAACCCTATCCTTATAAGGGAAGATTTAAAGGGTGGCCTGTGGGAACTTGCTCCACTTCCTACCTTCTAAACAACTCTCACGAATAATGCACATTGAACATTTAGGGCCACTAGAGACTACTTCAGAGCATCCATATCAAATGTTAATGTAGTGAGACGTCTCAAGAGTTCAAATTTGTTGTAGCAAGCTTCAAGTCCAAGTGTTTTAGCATAAAAATGTAAAGAAAATGTATAATTTACACAATACACACTTTTTTTACATTAAAATTATGTTTTTTTTTTTTTTTTTTTAATCCATGGAAATTTATTATACTTATTATTACATAAAAATTTATTACACTAAAATACTAATAACCTAAGCTATCATTTTAAAATTAATTTTTTTATTATTATAATATTAAAAATATTCAAGTGAACATGAAAAAACCACATAATTTGTAAAACAGAAACGAGTATCAATTTAAAAAAGTTAAAAGCTGAATTATAACTTCAAATTCTCTAGTTATTATTATTATTATTATTATTATAATATTAAAATAAAAGCATTATATCAAAACATTGAAGGTAACATGAGAAAAGCATTTTGTAAAACAAGAACAAAGTATGAATTAAAAAAAATAAAAAATATATTATACGGAATCTACATGAAGCAGGAGGAGGGCATTCAGCTTGTTAGTGCGATAATAATTCGTTAAGGGTTTTACCGCAGTCATAAGATGAAATTCAGTCCATATCTACCGGTGTTTAGAAAATTCCAGCGTTTATCATAATACAGCTATATAGTTTTGCGGGTCAACATTATTAGCCCTGGAGGTAAAGAACGATTTATTTATTTTATTTTATTTTTTTATTTTTTATTTTATTTTTTTTTATTTTTTTTTTTTTTTTTTTTTTTTTTTATTTTTTTATTTTTTTATTTTTTATTTTTTTATTTTTTATTTTTTATTTTTATTTTTATTTTTTATTTTTATTTTTATTTTATTTTTATTTTTATTTTTAATTTTTATTTTTTTATTTTATTTTTATTTTTTTATTTTATTTTATTTTATTTTATTTTATTTTATTTATTTTTTTTTATTTTTTTTTTTTTTATTTTTTTTATTTTTAATTTTATTTATTTATTTATTTATTTTTTTTTTCAGAAGAAAAAAAGCATAATATTATATTGAGTAAATATAGATCATGTTCCTCAATGTACATATAAGTGAGTATGTATCATATAGCCATATAGACATATGTGTAACAGAAGCATAAGACATGTAAGTAAATGAGCTGCATAATGGGATAGGATGAGATGGAACAGATGCATAGACAAAAGATTGTGGTGATGTCCTCATTTGGATCCATATAAAGAGTGCCACAGAGACATGATGTGATCAATGTAGAAGTCACGAGGCATGTGAAGACCCCTGAAAATGATATCATTCCGCCATCTCCAGATTGCCCATAAGAAAAGCAATATAATGAAGCGCCTATTCCCACTTTGTCTCCCCCACCATAAGATCGCTGCAGTGATGGAGTCAAAATCTGTTAGAGAAAAACCAAAAAAGTGTGCCAGTACATACCAGATTCGTAGAGAGGATGTGCATTTGATGAACAAGTGTAAGTTTGTTTCTTCTTCATGTCCACATAGAGAGCATCTACTAGGTCCATACCAAGATCGCTTCCGAAGGTTTTCCCATGTAAGATTCTTGTTATAATAGACGAGCCAAGCAAAATGTATAAATTTTGGAGGACATGATGCCTTCCAAAAAATATGTGGGAAAGACGGAGGGGAGTATGGAAATCTGTCTATAGATAGAAAAGAATAGATGTCGCGGACTGTTACAGGACGTCTGAATCCACACACTGTCCATTGAAGCTGATCTGATGTGCCGCACCTGTGGATGCCTCCATCTGTTAATGCATCTGTTATAGAAGTCCATATATGCTCCATAGTATTTGTGAGAGAGAGATCATTACTGTTCATCCATATCAGAGAGGACCCTTGCCATCCTTTGATTAATTTATTCCATGTGAAAATGCCTCGGTGATGGAGTTGTAGAATGAGATCTTGAGGAATATTCATATCAGAGTGCCCACATGTGATAGTGTCCAGCCCAATGAAGATATCAGATCCAGAATGTAATCGCCATCGTAGGCGGGAGAGGAAGAGTGGCTCAATTTTCTTCATGCTGCGCCAAATGGGGGATCCAGCACCAATGCCAATGGATCCCTTTCTGTGCCAGAAAACAATGCATTTACCTTTCATATATTTTTGTCGAATGATGCTGCTCCATGGTGACACGCCATATATACCTCTCCATAAAGTACGACATAACAATGCGCATCCAAATTGTCTGATATCCTTTAGTCCCCATCCACCCTGTTTTTTGGGGATGGATATGTCTTTATATTTTGATAAATGCATCTTGTGTTGGGTGGTTTTTCCACCCCAAATGAAACTAGCAGTGAGTTTATTGAGGCGTCGGATGATAGAGGAAGGAATATAGAATAAATGTGCCCAGTAAACCATGAGATGAGTCAAAACCGCCCCAGTAAGAGTGGATCTGCCTGCCAATGATAGTGTGCGATGTTCCCATGAAGAGATTTTGTTATAGTACCGCTGGACCATCCATTCCCAGTCGGATGAAGAGTAGTGAGGCTTGAGCCGGAAGCCGAGATAGGAGATTCCATTCTGTATAGATAGAGACTGAACGCCGAACATATCAGCAATGGAGGATATCAGGTCAGATTGAAGTCCATTGTAATATAGAATTGATTTGTGCTTGTTTATGATGAGGCCCGTGGCCTTCTGAAAATTTTGGATGATCTCATATAGACATTTCCACGATTGTTCCTGAAGCATGGCACATAAAAGAACGTCATCAATGAACAGATTGTGGGATAATGTATTGTGACGGCTGATCCGGATGGGTGAGCATCTGAGATTATCAACAGCATTGTTGATATGGAGGCTGAGTGAATTCATGGCAAGAATAAAGATAATGGGGGCAAGAGGGCAACCCTGACGGAGTCCCCTTTCAGCAGAGAAAAACGGCGTAGGAATCCCATTGATATTGATTGTGTAGTTGACACCTTCAATACAAGCCATAATCCATGAGATCATACAGGGTCTGAGACCAATGCGGGCCAATAGGCAACGGATGAACCCCCAGTCTATGCAATCATAGGCTTTTTGAAGGTCTATTTTAAGAATAGCCCCATCAATGTTCTTTGTGACAATAGAAGAGATACATTCCTGGGTGGAGGCCACAACGTCCATGATATTCCGACCCTTGAGAAAAGCATGCTGGTCTCTAGATAGGTGAATAGCCAGATTGACCTTAATGCGCTCAGCAATGATCTTAGAAACAATTTTGAATGAGATATTGCATAGTGAAATTGGTCTAAAATCGGAGAAAGTGTCAGCGTCACATTTTTTGGGAATGAGAGCAATCAGAGTAGATGAAGTATGGGGATGGATATGACCTGTGATTCGAGACTCTTCAATCATTTTCAATAATTCTACTTTGAGAATGTCAAAAAAATGTAAAAAAAATTCTATATTCCAACCATCGGGCCCCGGACATTTATCCTTTTTGAAAGCTTTAAGAACTGTTAGAAGCTCATCTTCAGTAACCGACTGATATATGGAATCATTGGATGATTCATCAAACATGGAGGGGTATAGCTCGATACCCCAAAGGATGTCTCGAATGGCACATCTCGCGCCCCTTCTGTATTGAGATTTGAAATGGACGACTGCCGCATTTGAAATATCCTATTGAGAGTATATGTAGTCCCCATTGTCGTCTTTAATCCGCCATATTGCATTTGCTTGTCTTCTAGCGGATGCAAATCTATGATAATATTTTGTATTCCTATCACCGAGGTGGAGCCAAAGAGCCCGGCTCTGGAGCCGCCAAGAAGATTCCTCCAGTTTTAAAAGATGAAGTTTTCTGCAGGATAGATCAAATAACTGAGATCTCATGTGAAAGGTCATGATATTGGGATCACGGCCTGAGTGCATTTGATCAAGTAGCATCTGAATGTTCATAAGCTCAGTACGATTTTTCTTCTTTATGGCAATTTGCCATGATTTTACTTTGGAGCGTATATATACCATTCGTGAATGAAAGGAAGAGGATGGATTAGATGAAATCGATTCTCGCCAGGCAGATGAGACCATAAGATTGAAATCCGGGACTTCTATAAAGGAGTGGTCAAATTTGAAAGGGAAGTGCTGACGAAAAACTTGCTGCCTCCATTGAATGAATAATGGACGGTGATCAGAAATAGAGTCGGAGCCGATAGAAACAGATGGGAAACCCATAAAAGAGATGATCTCCGGCTGAAGAACGACTCGATTGAGTCTCTTGGCAATAAAGGAATTTCCAGAGCGTCCATTGTCCCATGTGTGGGATGGAGAGGATGGAGGAATGTCTATGAGGTTCCATTGCAGAAAGCAAGACTTTATGTAATCAGAAAGAGGATCCATATTCCTGCCAGCACCCCAGACATCATCAGGATCCAGAGTGAAATTCATATCACCTACAAGCATCAGATGTTGGAGAGCACATAAATCCGAAGAGAAAAATCTGTTCCAGAATGGAAATCGGTGTTTATATGGAGCATATATATTGAGGATGTTGACAGACGATCGATGGCCCCGAAAAGAGACATTTAGAAGGATGCCTGCAAAGCATTTATAGGCCATGGCACGAATCTAGAGGGGATTCCATAACGCGACCAGACCACCAGAATGACCGATGGCATCAATTGCCGTGATGTGCCAGGATGGGAACATTTTCCTGAAGTAAAAAATGGAGGAGAGACGGTCATGCATGGATTCCTGTATGAGGATGATCTTTGGATGAGCAGAATAGAACATATGCTTTAGGGCAAGATACTTGGGCCCAGCCCCCAGGCCCCGAATATTCATAGATATAATATCTATCATTTAACAGAAGATCCAACCTTGTCTGCTCTAAGAGGCTGTGAAGGAGGAGAGACCAATTCAACGACCGGGACATCAATCAAAGAGAGAGACCTGATACCTGGATCATCAAGCTTGTGGCGGCGCCGAAAATGGCGAGAACCACCCCGAGACGTTTTCCTAACAGTTATGTTCCTGCCCGACGCCAGGCTGATGGATGGGGAGTTCGGATGAAAAGGCTTATGTATAGTCAGAGGTTCGAGTTCAGATGATTGCATATGCAAGAGCATATCAATGTCACTGTCAAAAAGGTTTACGGGTGAAGATGATGGGGAGTTGACGGGGGTGGCGGAAATGGGCTCCTTCCCTTTCCTTGATGGGGGATTGATAGGGGGGGGGGATGATGAGATATTAATAGGGAGGGATTCGTTGTATAGGTTACCAATCAGGATTGGGGATGGAGAGCGAATGGGAGGGTCGTTTGATGGTTCGGGAATGGTGGCGGAGGGCAAGGGGCGGGAGCGGGGCAGAGAGGGTGGATTCGGGGACGGACTAGGAATTTGGCTGAGGGGGGGGGGGAGAGGGCCGATGGGAGGGTCAGATGCAGGGGGAGGGCGTCGAGACAGGAAAGAGGAGAGATGAACACGTCGACGGCGTGAATCCTTACGGGGGCAGTTGATGATGAGATGACCTGTCCTATGACAGGCAGCGCATCTAAAAGGGACGCCCCAGAAATCCAGACGCTGAGAAATACGTCTGCCACACCATGTGATGTCCACATGCTCAGGGTAGCCACCCCTATAAGAACGATCAATGAGAATCCATGCGATTCTTTTGTCCCGCTCGCCAATGCACCAAGGATCGACATAAACAAAACGGCCGATAGAATTTCCAATGACTTCAAGAACCTCTTTGGACCACATCTCCACCGGAAGATTAGGCAATTTCACCCATATGAGATTATGAGCAGGGGTGTTATTGAGAGGATCGAACCCAATAAACCATCGGTGCAAGGCGAGAAAACTGCGTTTTTGAACCCAGGGAACGCGGAGGATAGCATCAGAATCGGCAGCATCGATGAAGTGGAAGCAAAACCAGTCTTTCATAAGGTGGGAGATAATGGGAACATAACCGATGATAGGCTTCCATTGGTCAGCAATCCATTGGCGCATCTCCTGTATTTCCATACACGGAAAATACCAGCGCCCGATAAGGGCAAATTTTTGCAGATTCTCAATGCGCTCAGAGAGGAGACGGGAGTCAATGTGAATGTCCGGGGGAGGAGCAGATGATTTTGCAGGAGCATGAGATTTATTGTATGCACGAGGACGAGCAGAGGGGGAATCATGCATGTTAGAGTCAATGCCCGGATTCATTGCTGACTGGAAAAAAGTCGGATGGATGGAGACACGTTCCATCGAAGAGCGCACAGGCGAGGAAAGACGAGGGCGTGCGTGGGCCTCCTCAGCAAGAATGGCGGCCCGTACCATGGCCACCGTGGCGGATGACTCGGACGACGAGTCCATGAAAAAGAAAATGAGACAAAGCAGTAATGATGTAGATAATCAAGTCAGAAAGTAGATGGAGACTGACATGCAGCGAAAGGTGACGGTGAGAAAAAGCCTGGAGGAGAAACGCCTAGAAAAGAACATTCGGATGAATGCGTCAGCAAAAAGAGTCCTCGGGGGGAGGGAAAATCCAAATCAGTCAGGAGGGGATTGGAAAAAAGGACGGAGAATAATGGAAGAAGGTGTATAAACGGAAAAAACACGCCGTCATCTCCATGCCATAGGAAGAAAAAAGTCCAAAGAAGTACAACACAGAAAATATGAGTCCAGAGATAGATATCTCAAGAAGTTCCAAAGCATGCGAATTAAAATGCATGGGAAAAGGTACCAATGACAGGGAGGACCCGAGAGAAATCCGGCACCGGAAAAAAGGAGTATGGCCCTGAGGTGAAACCAGAGAGCCGGCTGAAACAATGGAGCCGAAGGAAGTCTATGAGACCACAGACTCTTGACAAAGCATACAACAGCAGCAGTAACAGGTGAAAACACACCACCAGGGACCTATGCGAATACGCATATCGGAACAAGGTTTATAAAGCCGAAAAAAACCACCCATATAACTAATAAACCACACCATCATATTATATATGGCGAATTATAAACCAGCATAAGTAAACAAAAATAAAACAGATGAATCTGTTGAGCCAGTTCAGAACTATATATGAATGTGGAATAGAACGTAAAACCAGAGCGAAGCCGAGTATATAATAAACATACCTGTAGTAACAGCAACCAAGAGTGAAAACCGCAGACTTGTAGGAGCACATAAAAGATATGGAGCATAGGCCAGTGTCGACATAAGAGTGAAGGCGTAATCCCAAACCCAACGGCAAAGGCACACAACGCAAGAGCCCGAAATCCTCAGAGAAACAGAAGGAAATGGAGGTCGGCACAGGGTCAACAAGAGCGAAGTGATAGCAGATAGAAGGGCTGTACCCTTCACCAGCGGCACAGGGCCGCAAAGCCGAAAGAAACCCGAAAAACTCTGAGATGGACGCGTTTAATAGCCGTGGGGAGGAGTCGATAGAGATGGCAAGTGTCGAGGCGCATGCAGAAAGATGTAGGTGGTGTTTCCACGACGGTGAACAGACGTGAATCAGGAGAGTATCCATGCAATGGCAGATAATGTGGCATGGGGGAAGAGCGCCATGAGGGATAAGGGTGATAGGCTATGGGAGACGACGCGGGTCCATAGCTGGTGGATCATTGGTCAGGGGAGCCCGACAAATGGGAGGTAAAAACGAAGAAGGTCAGCAGGAATCGGTCCAATGAAAGCATGAGAGAGGTATTACATACCGAGAGATAGGCAGAAACCCCGCCAAGTCTGCGTTCTCTGGTGCGCTACCCAGGTCGTCGGCTCCGCTCCATTCGAATGCATCGTCAGTACATGAATTGTTTATCACGTAATGAAAACATATTTCAGCGAGTTAACCCTATTGACTCCCCGAAACCTATTTCAGCGAGTTAACCAGATTTACTCGCGTGCATTTCATTTCCATTTTTCTGCAATGCCAGGTTTAGGGAATTTAAAAAATAAGCATTTTTATTTTTTTAAACTGAAAAAAAATATATTTGTTTTTCTAATTTCAAATATAAAAATATAATTTAATACCATTTATTTTTATTTTTTTTTTTATTTGAAAAAATTATTAATAATTTAAATTTAAATTTGATTTCAAACTCATAAAAGTTAAAGCCTTAAGAACTGTTTATCATAAAAATAATTAAAGATTTATTAAATTTTCCATCACACAAAACAAATCTTTAATCATAAATAGGCAAAAAAACACATGTTAAATCTTCAATCCAATTAAAAAGTATAATATGTCAAAATCGGTTTCATTATAACATTAAAAGAATATTAAATCTTTGATCAAGGAGAGGTGGTCAAGTGCATATTCTACTAGGCCGATATCTTTGAATCATAACAACATTCACACGGATGACACAATGTTTCTCGACTATTCAATACATTGTTTTAGGGCTTTATTCTCTCTTGTTTATTTGAAGGTCTATTGCAAGCATCACACCATAACTTACTGATCTAGCTCTTTATTCAAAGATTAAAAGAAACCACACTCATCGACAGATGGTGGAGTCAACATGGTATACATCATTGGCTTTAGAGGAGAAGGGCAAAAGAATGGGGGACTATGTCTCCATGAAAGGGTAAAGATTGGGGGCCTTAAGTAAGCTAAGGAAATGACCTTATTAAGTGATTTAACTCAAAAAATTTGTAACCTTATTTATGTTGCTTGATTATTAACCAATGGTTGTTTTTAATTAATGCATCAGGTGTTTGGTGCATGAAGGAGGTGGAGGGGTTAGTGCATGAAGGAGGTACATGGGTCGCCATATAGATATGTGTCCTCCTCATTCCATGCAATTTAAAGCTTTACTTTTGGGAATGGAAGAAAATTATTATTGTGGTTGAAGGAATCAAAAGGAAGTTTAATTGTTTGGGTATTGTTTGAATTATCGAAGAGTTGAACTATCAAAAGTTCAAATTATCCTAAAAATTACCATTCAATTGGGAAAATTGGAAGCCTTCTCTTTGAGTAAACTACCATGAGCATGTTGTAGTCGGATTGTGGAAAGCTAAGCCATTGATTATATGACAATTGTGGTTGTATAGATGATAATAGTTGTAATTGAGAAATTTGTTATAGTTGATAAAAACAAATTGTGAATTAGAAGAGCCTTTCATCAATAAGAGAAAACAATTACATGGAGTCTGACATTTCAAAGTTTAGAAACTATCGTTTATCATAAAAGGACTACAAATCTTAGCCAATAAACAAAAAATACTAAGAAATCCACTCATCATAAACAAACTATAAAGACTAGAAATGATAGTAATTATAACAAGAACATACTTATTCTCTACAAATTTAGCATTAAAACTTCAGGCTTTTTTGGGCTGAGAAGGACGAAATGCCTCTAACAATGGCACGACTTTCCCTACGTTGACTAAATTTTCTCCATCTTCTTGGATCACAACCTTAATGCTCTTGTGTCCCTTTTTCTATCCTCTTTGACCTTCTTGGAGGGAATCTTTGAAATATTTTGTATGAACTCCTGAATGGGTATTTGAAGAACTTGAATAAGATTGAGTTTTATCTATTTGACTGTTGGATTTTGGATATTCCCTGTAAAGAGCCTTGATATGATGGTCTGACATGGCTTGTGGATATTTATGGGGGCAGGCCTTTGCTGGAGAAACCAACAGGTGGGTCAACTAGATCCATGTCTTTTGGGAGGCCATGAGTCTCATCCTCTTCCATTACTAAGCTTGTTGGCTTCTTTTGCAAAGAATTTTGTTAATTACCTCCTAGATTATTTTTCTTGGGCTACATTGGGGGTGGAAAATATTTGGGAATACTTTTGGTAACAGGATGGGGGATTAATTGATTATCTTCTTGCACCATGGTCTCATATAGAGAGGAGAGAGACATGAACTTGCTTCCAAATATGGGATTTTAACTAGAATTTGTGGTTCCTTGAGGTCTTAAATTCCTTTGGGGGAGTTTTTCAAAGCCTTCTTGTTCTTTATGAGTTGATTAATCTGATGGCAAATCCTTTCCAATCATAGGAAAATCTCTAAAAATATGCCCATATTCATGACAACACTTGCATCTAAATGAGACATTTTCAGTGTTTGTTTCCCAAGATTATCCTGATAATAAATGCCTATTGAAGTTGGAAGAGGTTGCTAAATATTCATATAGACATAAATCCTTGCATAGGGTGTGTAACTCTCTCTCTTAGTAGTCTTATAAACCTTGAAAAAGCTACAAATGGAATTGTCAATGTCTTCAAGAATTTCTTCCTCCCAATATTCCTTTGGAAGAGAAAAGAACTGAATCCATACCTGAGCAACAAGGAAATCTTCCTTCTCAAGATTGTACTGCTCTTTCCAAAATCACATGAAGAGCCCAACATTATTAAAAAAGTAAGTCCCTCCTTCAAAAGTCCTCATTGTATCCTCCAAGATGGTAAAAATAATTGTGAAAAACCCTTTTGCTCCTAGCTTCAAATCTATTTGTTCCTTAAGGTTCCATTTATTTTGGATGCAACAGATCAAGGAATTTTTTTTCTTCAGAGGTCCATAATCCAATGAACTTGAAAATCAGAGCATGATCCTGCATATGTTGTACATATTCTACAACCTTGTTGGATCTGACCTCATACTTTAGATCTTCCACTACTTTTGGTAGGAAACACCCTTGATTTTTATTTTGCCAAAATGCTCCAAGCAATGGTTTCTATGGTGACCAGAATCTCCATTTCCTCTAACTGAGCTTTAAAAATGACATGAATGATAAGGAGTTTAGGAGGGATTGTCATTCGATCCAACATTCCTATGAATTCTTAATACAATCTAACTAAAGGAGGGGGTCAAACCCCCTCCCGCGGAACTAGCCATGAATGGCTATGCAAAAGAAACTGTAGAAAATCCTATAGATTCATAAGCTCATGCAATGTTATAAAGAAAAGGACAAGAATCTACTTGTACTTTCAATTAGTGGAAGCCAATAGATTGATGAAAACAATATGAACAAGAAGAAGATAAATCAATGACACATAACACAAGATGTATCTGGGGAAAGCCACTGCTCAAAACCCCACTATCTGTATTGCATATATCAGAAATATGAGTGAAGATACAAAGCTTGTTCTCACTAGAACAATTCTGCACAAATATGCAGAACTCTCTCAGCTCATAAGCAAGCTCTTCGCCAACACTTAGCCAATTCTGCAGCTCGCCAAGCCCCTAATCTCTTGCGTAATTCCTTGGATGAATAACCCGTATTTAAAGGGAATTCATGCTTCCAAAACTGCACAATCCAAACATAGGATCAATCCCTAATGCATCCATGATATTTACACTCCAGTGAATAATACCACTGATAGTACATTGTCCCTGCACTCTAGTCTCAACTGGGTCTTTCTCAGAATCGACATGCATGAGTTTCTGATGAGGGAATCTTTAGTTAACTAGAGTGACACTTGTGGATGCACTAGTGCACCAACTGTCTGTTAACTCTCTATTAGTTCTACAAATAGTTTGGAACTAATTTAACTTAACTTAACTCAGTAAACTGAGTGATCTAATTTCCAACTCAATTTAAACTCATACTGGGTCCATAAAGCTTAGAAAGAACATATACATGACTACATAAAGACTTCCAAATCGAAATTCCTAAGCTAATTAAGTTAATTAAACTTAATTAACTATTTACAAGTTGTTATAAGAATAGAATTCGATTTTAATTCTCAGTTTAATTCAAGGACAAATTAAACTGGAATTTCTTGCACCGATCCTATCTATGTTAAACTCAAATTTACATCTTGATAAGGCCTTTGTCAAAATATCAACATCTTACTCCTCCATGGGAATGTATTCTAACAACATAATCTGCCTCAATACACAATCCTTGAGATGATGATATCAGATATCAATATGCTTGGACCAATCATGAAAAATTGGATTTTTAGAGAGTTTGATACAACTCTGGTTATCATAGTGAATCACAATTGGATCCATCTACTGACCAAACAAACTAACCAGGATCTTCCTCATCCAGATGGCCTCACATGCTTCCTGACTCATAGCCATGTACTCTGCCTCTGCTGAAGTGAGTGCAACTGATCTTTGTTTCCTATTGTACCAAGAAACTGTCGTTAAACTAATATTGAATATCCCTCCTTATTTTCTCTTCCTGTTGGATGGACTCCATGCCCAATCTGCATCGGTGAAGCTTTGAAGCTTCACTCCCTCTATCAGTTTGTACCATAATCCATACTCAGAAATTCCCCTTAGGTATCTCAACACATGTTTTTCCACCTTCCAATACAACTTAGTAGGCCTAACCATCGCTTGACTAAGCTGGTTAACTGCACAACACATATCCGACAGTGTGTTCACCAAGTACATGAGTGAACCCACAAGCTGCCTATAAATAGTAGCTTCTACTACTTCCCCTGAAGTAGCATCCTCCTTAATCTAGTTACCTGCTAGAGGAGTCTCCATGGGTTTGCTACCCTCCATGCGGAATCTCCTGAGTATCTCGTTGGCATACTTGCCCTGAGACACAAACAACTCCCCATATCCCTGCCATACCTCCATGCTAAGAAAGTAATGCATGAGCCACATGTCCTTCATCTCAAACTCTCTTGCAAGATCCTCCTTGCAAGACTTGATCAACTGATCATCACCTGTCAGTATGAGATCATCAACATAAAGTACAATGATCAACAATTTACCTTCCACCACTATGTGGTACAAGTTTGCCTTTGCTTCACTCTTCGTGAAGCCCAACCCAGTGAGGTATCTATCTATCCTAGTGTACCAAACACGGAGTGCGTGCTTTAGCCCATATAATGCTCTCTTGAGCCAGCACACATGCAACTCACGGTCAAAGGTCTCAAAACCTTTAGGGTGCTCTATGTACACCTCTTCCTCAATCATGCACTAATGAAGGCTATCTTCACATCCATCTGATGTATCTTCCAACCCATCTGTGCTGATAGTGCCAATATAGATTTGATTGACGAGTACCTTGCAACAAGAGAAAAGGTATCATCATAGTCAATCCCCTCTACCTATGAAAAGCCACAGGCCACAAATCTAGCCTTATGATTCTCCACACTACCATTTGTAGCTTGCTTTACCTTGCAAAGCCAACAAGAGCTCACCATTGACTTGTCCTCCAATCTGGGGACCATATCCCAAACAATGTTATGAACTATGGAGATATACTCCTCCGTAGAAAATCCTGTAGATTCACAAGCTCATGTAATCTACTAAAATAAGAGACAATAATCTATTTCTACTCTTTACAACGGAAGCCCATAAAGATTGAGCAAATTGATAACCGATAAGAGGAAGAACATCAATGGCACATAACACAATAAATATCTGGGGAAAGCCACAGCTCAAAAACCCACTATCTGTTTTGTATTAATCCGGAAAATCAAGATGAAATTAAAATGTTTGTTCTCTCAAGAACAATCCTAACACTCAACAGATTCAATCTCCAACTCATAAACAAGCTCAAGGCCAAAGCTTAGCCAATTCACAAGCTCTCCAAGTCTCTATTCCAATGTGTGTTCTTATGAAGGATAGCTTGTATTTAAAGGGAAATAAAGCCTCTAAAAACTACGCAATCCCTTAAGGATCAATTCCTGATTGCATGCACTATCAGTGCACCTAAGAAAAATCTAAAACAAATAGTACACTGTCCCTGCACTCTAGTCTCAACTGGGTCTTTCTCAGAATCGACATGCATGAGTTTATGATGAGTAAATATTCAGTTAACTAGAGGTGCACTAGTGGAGTTCATTAGTGTTACCACTGACTGTTAACTCACTATTAGTTCTCTCAATCAGTTTGAGAACTAATTTAATTGAGTTGACTCATGAAATTGAGTCTTCTATTTTACAACTCACAATTAACTCACACTGGACTCTTACAAAGTAGGGAGAACATATACATGACTTCCAAAATACTTCCAATTGGAATTTCCTAAGTTAAGTAAGTTTAATAAGCTTAATTTAACTATTTTAAGTTTCTATGAGAATAGAATTCAAATTTAATTCATAGTTTAATTCAAGGACAAATTAAAGTGGAATTTCTTGTTGCCTTTTCTCAGCACTCCCTTTCAACAAGAAAGGGATTATCAACCACCTCGATCCTGTCTCTGTGAAACTCGAATTTACATCTTGACAATGCCTTTATCAAGACGTCAACATCTTGCTCCTTTGTGGGAATGTAATAACAACATGATCCACCTCAATACACAATCTCTGAGATGATGATACTGGATATCAATATGCTTGGACCTATCATGAAAGACTAGATTTTCAGATAGTTTGATACAACTCTCATTATCACAATAAATCACTGCTGGATCCATCTGCTAACCAAACCAACCAACCAGGATCTTCCTCATCCAGATAGCCTCACATGCTGCCTAACTTGTAACCATGTACTTTGCCTCTGCCGAACTGAGTGCAACTGATCTCTATTTCCTGTTGTACCAAGAAACTGCCGCTGACCCAATACTCATATCATGCTTTTATTTCTCTATAAAATCATGCTCACATCTCTTAACACTCTCCCTCTCTTCAACCAAGTTACACCAAACATAATGACCCCTATGGGCTATGACTAGCTTACAACACGAAGGATACCAAACAAGATACCTAATGGAGACTACAATGTTGTCCTTCTATATGAAGACATAGAATTCCTTCACTAGACCCCTAGACATAATGCAAACATAGATCCCCAGGCTAACACCTCCTTACTAAGAGAAGTCCATTCATAATTAGAATTAAGTGTCATAGATCACACCAATAAACCACATGTTAATGTAGACCATAAACCACATTCATTGTAGAGCCAAACCATCACGTCATTGAAATGCCTTGGCAATGAGGAAAAGAAGTACCTAGAGTTTGAGGGAGTAATGAATGATCATTGTGTACCCCAATGAGCTTGTGTGACGAGACTTATGTTGAGCACTCTCATGTTAATGTTAGACTGCAGGTAATTATCATGAGAGCTGAGAGAACATACATACCCCACCCTTTTATTCTTAGAATACCTTCATTTATTCCTATGGTAGCATTGGCCTAAAGTCTACATTATTACTATGTGGAGTGTTACTTTACCTTTTAACTTGAAACACAACTATGTATATAGAGAATATAACTAGAAATTGCCCCTAAAGGTGCAAAGATATACCAAAGGAATATAAGATTTGGTAATGCATGGTCATAACTAAAAACGTTTGTAAAAAAATATCAGAATAATTGAATGTGACCTTGATCTTTCTTTTATTGAACATATCCTAATGTTTGAGAATACACAACCTTATAACATAGAGATACCAAAAACATTTATAAAGAAAAGTAAAACATCTATTTAAAAAAATGGAAATTTCTTTTACAAAATGAATGAGGTGAAATTCCAGTTCTATTTATATGTTTTAACATGAGGAATACACAACTTTTTTTATTTTCTTAAAACAAGGAAACCATTCATTGGATTCATTTTGTGTCAAATATACACTAACATCTTAGATTCATACATTTTCAATTCTCTTTTGTACCCAATTTGACTTGTTAATTGCTCCAACTCATTCTTCAAACTCATTATATAACATTGGACAGAGTCGGTCCATATTGGATGGTGAAGCATGCTATTATAGAGGGCTCAATGCTGACTTTTAGTCTATTATTATTGGTAGCAATTAAATTAAGGAGTTTCTTGGCAATTTCAACCCGATATCGATTCTCAAGATTTCAACATAAGTCACCACTACCAATTATATGTTAGTCAACTTATTACATGCCATCTCAAACTCCTTGATAATGTCATTAATGATGTCCATCCTTTTATTGTCAATGAGGAGGTAGAGAGAATTCAAAGTGGGACGCTGAAACTTGGCATCATTTGCAATGACCGTGATAATGCTCTTCTTTTTCTCCTCCTTGATTATTGGGTTAGCGAGGAAGCTATAAATCTCTTTGTAATATAGAAGCCGAGAGAACTTCTCAATGTCTTTATTGACAAGATCTAGTGAATTGGTTAATTGGGTTAGCTCTACAAGTGCTTCAACATATGATCCTATAGTGGTGTTTGCCATTACAACATGACCTTTGTTTCCTCTACCCACTAGAGGGACCTTAGAAGCCAAGGGATTGGCGGTCCTAGACAACCCTATCCTTATAAGGGAAGATTTAAAGGGTGACCTGTGGGAACTTACTCCACTTCCTACCTTCTAAATAACTCTCAGGAATGGTGCGCATTGAACATTTATGGCCACTAGACACTGCTTCAGAGCATCCATCTCAGATGTCAATGCAGTGAGACATCTCAAGAGTTCAAATTTATTGTGGCAAACTGCAGGTCCAAGTGTGTGTTTTAGCATAAAAATGCAGAGAAAATATATAGTTTAAGCAATACACACATTTTTTACATTAAAATTTATGATTTTTTTGGGTCCATAGAAATTTATTATATTATTATTACATTAAAATTTATTATAGCTGTAAAACTAATAACCTAAACTAATTAAAATTAATTTATTATTATTATAATATTAATTTTTTTTAATCAAAATGAACATAAAAAAAACCATATTTTGTAAAATAGAAACAAAGCATCCATTTAAAAAATTAAAAACTAAAAGCTCAACTATAACTTCAAAATTATTTTTTATTATTATTATAATTTAAAAATAAAAGCATTATATCTAAACATTAAGCATTTGTAAAACAAGAACAAAGTATGGATTTAAAAAAATTAAAAATATATCATACGAAATCTACGCGAACGAGGGGAGGTCCTTCAGCTTGTTAGTACGATAATAATTCGTTAAGGGTTTTACCGCAGTCATAAGATGAAATTCAGTCCACATCTACTGGTGTTTAGAAAATCCCAGCATCTATCATAATCTTCTATGACCTAACTAAGACATCTACTCGTTTGCAATATAGTTTTGCGACGTCTCTTTAGGTCAACATTATTAGCCTGTGGGTAAAGAACGATTTATACAGATATAGCTAGTCTATCTACAATGAAAGATAGAATATACAAATCCATTGATATAAGTTCGTCCGTATTTCTAATGCCAGGTTAAGGGTGTT
Source organism: Pinus taeda (assembly GCA_000404065.3). Lineage (NCBI taxonomy): Eukaryota > Viridiplantae > Streptophyta > Pinopsida > Pinales > Pinaceae > Pinus > Pinus taeda. Next base: position 69,061 of record APFE031211857.1, on the reverse strand, counting down.
GAGATTTTTGGTTTTAATAAATTAGACAAAAATCTCATGTAGGTGACAATAATAGGATTTGTTGCTATATTAGCTCTATTTTGTTGGGGAAGAATTAATGCATCTTATATTTGTTGTGAGAGGATTTATGAGTCAGTTTTATTCTCTTAGCTATAAAAATATGCCTGTAATCACCTGTTTAATAATAAGATTGCAGATGCCTCTGTTTGGTGGACGTAGCTCAGATTGGTTGGGTGAACCACGTTAAATCATTGTGTCATTTTTGTATGATTTTCTATACTGTGTTTGTCTTTTATTTTCCGTTGCGCACTGTTTGCTCTAACAATTGGTATCAAAGCGTGTTGAGGAGTGAGTGCGTGCGTGCGACAGAGCTGCTGCAGGTGGAGTTTTCTGGAGATTGGTGATTGGTGCAGTTTTGGGTGAAACAGTCGCGCCATTATTAGATAGTGAACGGATTGACACGGTTTATTGCGGAATAGGCACGCCAATTCGCGCAGATCCGACCTTAATAGTCGTGCCAGAGCGCCAATATCCCGATTGGCGCTGATCCGACGGGTTTAGTCGCGCCAATTTTGGTACTCTAAGCGATTTTGCTTCTGGCACGGATCATCTGCTGTTCAGGTAGCGCCAAGTCCCTTTCGACGCGCCAACCGAGGACCGTGTTGGTAAACTTGCATTTTTTGTTATCTGGTTTTTTATTTGTAATCTACAGTCTGTACAACAGAGAGAGTTTTTTGATAAGATAAAGGCAGTATAGTAGAAGGCGAAGGCATTTTTTTGTTAGATATTAATTTGATTGATTAACAAGTTGGAATTGGAGATTTTTTTGGTTGATACAATATGGAAAAAACTCAGAGCGCGCGTTTTGAGATCGAGAAGTTCAATGGCAAAAACAACTTCGAGATCTGGAAGGTGAAGATGTACAATCTCCTTGTGCAACAAGGCGTGGTGAAGGCGTTGATGGGCAAATCCAAATAGCCTTACAACATGACAGATGATGAGTGGACCGAGATGGATGAAAGAGCATTGAGTGCTATTCGACTGTGTTTGGCGGATGATGTTTTGTTTAACATCGTGTCAGAGAAAACAACTGCTGGTTTGTGGACGAATCTTGAGAAGCTGTTCATGACAAAATCCTTAACCAATAGGATTCTCCTGAAATGACAGTTGTACAGTTTGCGAATGAAGGAAGGTACATCGATTACTGATCATTTGAATGCTTTTAATACTCTCCTGGTGCAATTAGAAAGTATAGAAGTAAAATTTGAATCAGAAGATAAAGCTATTACTTTATTGTGCTCGTTGCCCGAGTCATGGGATCATATTGTTACTTCTATAAGTCTTAGTTCATCAGGAACCCTTGAGTTTGATGATGTAGTTGCATCTTTATTACCTGAAGAAACAAGGAGAAGGTCGAATTTAGAAACCTCTAAATCACAAGCAATGATGGTTAGAGGTCGTTCCAAAGAAAGACGCTTCAGTAGGCAGAGCGACTCACGTTCAAAGTCGAAAGGGAAGAAGCGTAAGGTAAAGTGTTGGTTTTGTGGCAAATCGGGACATTTGAAGAAGGACTGTTGGAAGCGACAACAAACTTCTAAAGAAGATTCTTCGACAGAGAAGAAAGAAGCAAACACGACACATACAGGTTCGGAATCTGGTTCAGGTATGAGTGATGAATTGTTATCAGTTAATTTTTCAAATCATGATCAACATTGGCTGTTAGATTCTGGTGCATCAAGCCACATGTGCATTCATAGAGAATGGTTTAAGACGTATAAATCAATTAATGATGGAGTCGTTTACATGGGTAATGATGTCACATGTAATATTGTGGGAATTGGGAGTATTCAGCTGCAAATGTTTGATGGGACAACCAAAATTTTCACTGATGTAAGACATGTACCAGAATTAAGGAAAAATCTAATTTCACTAGGAGCACTTGACACAAATGGATATAAAACTGTAATTCAAGGTGGAGTAATGAAAATTTACAAAGGTATTTTACTAGTAATGAAAGCTAAGAAGGTAGGAAATCTATTTCAGTTAGAAGGAAGAACAGGGTCAGATCATGTGTCTATGGTGTCTGAAAATGACAGTAGTTCTATTCGCTTATGGCATCAAAGGTTGGGCCATATGAGCGAAAGAGGATTAAAGATTTTGGCTGATCGTAAGTTACTTCCTAATCTAAAGTCTGGAAAGTTAGATTTCCGTAAACATTGTCTGTTTGGGAAACAAAGTAAGAAAAAGTTTAAAACAGGCAATCATACTAGTAAAGGAATCCTTGATTATATCCATTCAGATGTTTGGGGTCCATCCCCTACAACCTCATATGGTGGCTCGTCATATTTTGTATCGTTTATTGATGATTTTTCTAGGAAAGTGTGGGTCTACATGTTGAAAAGGAAGTCTAATGTTTTTACAGTTTTCAAACAGTTTAGAGCATTGGTAGAAAACATCACTGGTAGAACTATAAAATGTTTAAGAACTGACAATGGTGGTGAGTTTACTTCCAAGGAGTTTGACAATTATTGCAAGGACGCTGGGATCGACAGACATAAGACCACTGTTTATACTCCTCAGCAAAATGGAGTTGCTGAACGCATGAATATGACTCTTTTAGAGAGAGCAAGGAGTATGCTGAGTAACGCTGGTTTGCAGAAGGAATTGTGGACAAAAGCAGTGGCTACAACCTGTTATGTGATAAATCGATCACCATCAACGGCGATAGGATGCAAGATTCCTCAAGAGGTATGGGAAGCTCACCCTTGTGATTATTCTAAACTTAGAGTGTTTGGTTGTGATGCATATGCTCTAGTGCCTAAACATCAGCGAACTAAGTTAGATCCAAAGTCAAAAAGGTATATCTTTGTTGGATATGGTGATGGAAAAAAGGGATATAGATTGTGGGATCCTACTACCCACAAAATCATCATCAACAAAGATGTAAAGTTTAATGGATCCTCTCTTGTACAGTTAGATGTAGATAATAAATTGAAACAGGATGATGTATCTGACTTTCAACACATTCAGTTTGAAACCACTTCTAATGATAGTCTAGATGAACATAGTTCAGATGCAAGTCATGAACAGGTTTCAGATTCAGATCACGAACAAGGTTCAGATGTAGATCATGAACATGTCTCAGATGCTGATCATGAAGAAGTTCCTACAGATGGTAATCAACCAATTGTGGAAGCACCAGAAACATCTTTAAGGAGGTCTACAAGAATGAAACGCCCTCCTAAAAGGTATGATGATTATGTTACTTCAGTTGCATTTACCGCTAACGACGATGAACCTCTGTGCTATCAGGAAGCTGTAGAAGGTTTGAAAAGTGACAAGTGGAAAGTAGCTATGAAGGACGAAATGATGGCCTTATGTAAGAATGGCACATGGGATCTGGTTGAACTTCCAAAAGATAGGAAAACTGTGGGATGTAAATGGGTTTTCAAATTGAAACAGGGTGTGAATGATACAGAGGACAGGTACAAAGCGAGGCTGGTTGCAAAAGGGTTTTCTCAGAAAGCAGGCATTGACTTTCATGAGATATTTTCACCAGTGGTTAAAATAGTTTCAATTAGAATTGTGTTAGCATTAGTCGCTTTGCTTGATTTAGAATTACAACAACTAGATGTTAAGACTGCATTTTTACATGGAGATTTATATGAAGAAATTTATATGGAACAACCGGAAGGGTTTGTTCAACATTGCAATAAGAAATTTGTCTGCAGGCTCAAGAAATCATTGTATGGTCTGAAGCAGTTGCCTCGGCAATGGTACAAGAAGTTTGATTCTTTCATGTTGAGTCAAAAATATATAAGAATTGAATATGATCATTGTGTTTACTTTAAGCAATTAAGTAATGGCATGTTCATTATCTTAGTGTTGTATGTTGACGATATGCTTTTAGCAAGCAAAAGCATAAAAGAGATCAACAGGTTAAAGGCTCAGATGGCAAGGACATTTGATATGAAAGATCTAGGAGCAGCAAGACAGATTTTGGGCATGGAGATTTTCAGAGACGAGCAATGGTAAGCTATAGCTATCACAACAAAAGTATATTGAGAAAATACTCTTGAGGTTTGGTATGAACAATGTGAAGCCTGTGTCAGTCCTTTTAGCTTCCCATTTTAAGCTTTCTTCTAGTTTATGTCCTAATACAAATGAAGAAAATGAATATATGTCTCGAATTCCGTATGCAAATGTAGTAGGTTGTTTGATGTATGCGATGGTTTGTACTCGACCAGACATTTCACATGCAGTTGGGGTTGTCAGCAGGTATACGGCAAATCCAGGTAAAGAACATTGGTCAGCAGTGAAATGGGTGCTTCGGTATTTGAGAGGCACAAGTGATTATTGTATCACTTATAACAGGAGTAGTGAATTTGTTTGCGGATATGTTGATTCTGATTT
>APFE031211857.1:21009-64628 GCA_000404065.3 Pinus taeda | reverse complement strand
GAGTTAATGCATCCTATATTTGTTGTGAGAGGATTTATGAGTTAGTTTTATTCTCTTAGCTATAAAAATATGCCCGTATAGGATATTGAATGATAGTAGAGAGTGTGTGAGGAAATAAATTATTGTAATCTCCTGTTTAATAATAAGATTGCCGATGCCTCTGTTTGGTGGACGTAGCCCAGATTGGTTGGGTGAACCACGTTAAATCATTGTGTCATTTGTGTATGATTTTCTATACTGTGTTTGTCTTTTATTTTCCACTGCGCACTGTTTTCTCTAACAAAGGGAATTTAAAAAACGAGTTGTTTTTAGTGTGATTTTTTGGTGGATTTTTCCGATCTAATTTTTTAAAAATCCACTAGAAATTCTTTGAAATCACAAGCTTGTTGGGTAAATCCTACACAATAGAAGTGCCCTACGGTTTTTTCACGGTGCTGAATCCATATATACAGTAAAAAAACTAGTTTAAATAACACAAATCAAGATTTCACCTCAATTTTTTCCACAAGATTTAGGGACCAGAAACTCAAAGTCGCACTAAAGACAACTCCTTTGAAAAATAAGCATTTTCATTTTTTTAATCTAAAAAAAATATATTTGTTTTTCTAATTTCATATATAAAAATATATTTAATACAATTTATTATTATTGAACAAATATTAAAAAATTAAATTTAAATTTGATTTCAAACTCATAAAAGTCAAAGCCTTAAGAAATGTTTATCATAAAATAGTTAAAGACTTACTAAATCTTTAATCACATGAAACAAATCTTTAATCATAAATAGGCAAAAAGCACATGTTAAATCTTCAATCAAATTAAAAAGTATAATATATCGAAATCGGTTTCATTTATAGTATCATCAATTCTCATATGGTTAAAAAACATTAAATCTTTGATCAAGGAGAGGTGGTGAAGTGCATATTCTACAAGTACGACATCTTTGAATCATAACAATATTCAAACGGATGGCACGGTGTTTCTTGACTATTCCATACATTGTTTTAGGGCTTTATTCTCTCTTGTTCATTTGAAGGTCTATTTCAAGCATCAAACCATAACCTACTGATTTGGCTCTTTATTCAAAGATTAAAAGAAACCATACTCATCGACATATGGTGGAGTCAGCATGGTATCTAGAACAAAAGAGTGATCACAAAAGTTTGTAGGGTCTTTAGCGTTAAAAAAATACCTCTCTGAGAGATTCTCAATAACAAAACTTTGACTACTTATGATCTCATCACAAATGGGTATCAAGTACCTGCCGAGCCTTATAAACTAAATCCTTTTACAGTAAAGAACTATCCATTACTATCTAATGGGCATTGTAACCATGGTTCGCTATTGCATAGGTACATGATGAATTGTTGTAAGTTGGAAAATGTAATTTGTAATTGAACATTGAATGTTAATGTGATACATCATTGGCTTTAGAGGAGAAGGGAAAAAGAATGGGGGACTATGTCTCCACGAAAGGGTAAAGACTAGGGGCCTTAAGTAAGCTAAGGAAATGACCTTATTAAATGATTTAACTCAAAAAATGTGCAACCTTATTTATGTCACTTTAATATTTACCAATGATTGTTTTATTAATCCATCGTGTGTTTGGTGCATGAAGGAGGTGGAGGGGTTACTGCGTGAAGGAGGTACATGGGCCTCCATATAGATATGTGTCCTCCTCATTCCATGCAACCTAAAGCTTTACTTTTGGGCATGCAAGCAAATTATTATTGTGGTTGAAGGAATGGGAAGGAAGTTTAAATGTTTGGGTATTGTTTGAATTATCGAAGAGTTGAACTATCAAAAGTTCAAATTATCCTATAAATTACCATTCAACTGGGAAAATTGGAAGCCTTCTCTTTGAGTTAACTACCATGAGCATGTTATAATCGGATTGTGGAAAGCTAAGCCAATGATTATATGACAATTGTGGTTGCATAGATGATAATAGTTGTAATTGAGAAATTTGTTATAGTTGATAAAAACAAATTGTGAATTAGAAGAGCCTTTCATTAATAAGAGAAAACAATTACATGTAGCCTGACATTTCAAAGTCTAGAAACTATCGTTTGTCATAGAAGGACTACAAATCTTAGACAATAAACAAAAAAATACCAAGGAATCCACTCATCATAAACAAACTAAAGACTGGAAATGATAGTAATTATAACAAGAACATACTTATTCTCTATAGATTTAGGATTAAAACTTAGGGTTGTTTGGGTTGAGAAGGAGGAAGTGTCTCTGAAAATGGCACGACTTTCCCTACATTGACTAAATTTTCTCCATCTTCTTGGATCACAAACTTAATGCTCTTGTGTCCCTTTTTTCTATCCTCTTTGACCACCTTAGGGGGGAATCTTTGAAAGATTTTGTATGAACTCCTAAACGGGGATTTGAAGAACTTGAATAAGATTGAGTTTTATCTATTTGACTGTTGGATTTTGGATATTCCCTGTAAAGAGTCTTGATATGATGGTCTGACATGGCTTGTGGATATTTATGGAGGCAGGCCTTTGCCAAAGCAATCAACATGTGGGTCAACTAGATCCATGTCTTTTGGGAGGCCATGAGTGTCATCCTCTTCCATTACTAAGCTTGTTGGATACTTTGGCAGAGAAATTTGTTAATTATCTCCTAGATTATTTTTATCCAGCTATATTGGGGGTGAAAAATATTTGGGAATACTTATGGTAACCGGATGGGGGATTGATTGGTTATCTTCTTGCACCATGGTCTCATATAGAGAGGAGAGAGACATGTACTTGCTTCTAAATTTGGGTTTTAACCAGAATTTGTGGTTCCTTGAGGTCTTAAATTCCTTTTGGGGAGTTTTTCAAAACCTTCTTTTTCTTTGTGAGTTGATTAATCTGATGGTAAATCCTTTCCAATCGTAGGAAGGTCTCTAAAAATATGCCCATATTCATGACAAAACTTGCATCTAAATGAGACATTTTCAGTGTTTGTTTCCCAAGATTATCATGATAATAAATGTCTATTGAAGTTGGAAGAGGCTACTAAATATTCATATAGACATAGATCCTTGCATAGGGTGTGTATCTCCCTCTCTTAGCTATATTATAAACCTTGAGAAAGCTACCAATGACATTGTCAATGCCTTCAATAACTTCTTACTCCCAATATACCTTTGGAAGAGAAAAGAACTGAATCCATACCTGAGAAACAAGGAATTCTTCCTTCTCAAGATTGTATTGCTCTTTCCAAAATCACATGAAGAGCCCAACATTATTAAAAAAGTAAGTCCCTCCAAAAATCCTCATTGTGTCCTCCAAGATGGTAAAAATTACCGTGAAAAACCCTTTTTCTCCTAGCTTCAAACCTAATTGTTCCTTAAGGTTCCATTTATTTTGGATCCAACTGATCAAGGATTTTTTTGGAGGTGCATAATCTGATGAACTTGAAAATCAGAGCATGATCTTGCATATGTTGTACAAATTCTACAACCTTGTTGGATATGACCTCATACTTTAGATCTTCCACTACTTTTGGTAGGAAATGCCCTTGACTTTTATTTTGCCAAAATGCTCCAAGCAATGATTTCTCTCATGACTAGAATCTCCATTTCCTCTAATTGAGCTTTAAAAATGACGTGAATGATAAGGAGTTTAGGAGGGATTGTCATTCGATCCAACATTCCTATGAATTCTTAATACAATCTAACTAAAGGAGGGGGTCAAACCCCCTCCCGTGGAACTAGCCATGAATGGCTATGCAAAAGAAATTGTAGAAAAGCCTATAGATTCACAAGCTCATGAAATGTACTAAAGGAAAGGACAAGAATCTAATTCTACTTTCAATTAGCTAAAGCCAATAGATCGATGAAAACAAGATGAACAAGAACAAGATAAATCAATAGCACATAACACAAGATGTATCTGGGGAAAGCCACTGCTCAAAACCTCGCTATCTATATTGCATATATAAGAAATATGAGTGAAGATACAAAGCTTGTTATCACTAGAACAATTCCACACAAGTATGCTCAACTCTCTCAGCTCATAAGAAAGCTCTTCGCCAACACTTAGCCAATTCTGCAACTCTCCAAGCCCCTAATCTCTTGCGTAATTCCTAGGATGAATAACCCGTATTTAAAGGGAATTCATGCTTCCAAACTACACAATCCAAACATAGGATCAATTAATAATGCATCCATGATATTTACACTCCATTGAATAATACCACTGATTGTACACTGTCCTTGCACTCTAGTCTCAACTGGGTCTTTCTAAGAATTGACATGCATGAGTTTCTGATGAGGGAATCTTCAGTTAAATAGAGTGACACTTGTGGATGCACTAGTGCACCAACTGTTTGTTAACTCTCTATTAGTTCCAAAAATAGTTTGCAACTAATTTGACTGAACTTAACTCAGTAAACTGAGTGAGCTAATTTCCAACTCAATTTAAACTCATACTGGATCCCTAAAACTTAGGGAGAACATATACATGACTACAGAAAGACTTCCAACTTGAAATTCCTAAGCTAATTAAGTTAATTAAACTAAATTAACTATTTACAAGTTGTTATGAGAATAGAATTCAATTTTAGTTCTCAGTTTAATTCAAGGACAAATTAAATTGAAATTTCTTGTTGCCATTTCTCAACAATCCTTCTCTATAAGAAAGGGATTATCAGCTACCCCGATCCTATCTATGTGAAACTCAAGTTTACATCTTGACAATGCCTTTTTCAAAATGTCAACATCTTGCTCCTCCGTGGGAATGTACTCTAACAACATAATCTGCCTCAATACACAATCTTTAAGATGATGATATCGGATATCAATATGCTTGGACCAATCCTGAAAAAATAGATTTTTAGAGAGTTTGATACAACTATGATTATCGCAGTAAATCACAATTGGATCCATCTGCTAACAAAACAAACCAACCAATATCTTCCTCATCCAGATGGCCTCATATGCTACCTGACTCGCAACCATGTACTCAGCCTCTACCGAACTTAGTGCAACTGATCTTTATTTCCTGCTATACGAAGAAACTATCACTGAACCAATATTGAAGATCCCTCCTGATGTGCTCTTCCTGTCGGATGGACTCCCTAACCAATCTAGATCAGTGAAGCCTTGAAGCTTCACTCTCTCTGTCCATCTGTACCATAATCCATACTGAGAAGTTCCCCTGAGGTATCTCAACACATGCTTTGCCGCCTTCCAATACAACTTGGTAGGCCTAACCATCGCTTGACTAAGCTAGTTAACTGCACAACACATATCCACTCGTGTGTTCACCAAGTACATGAGTGAACCCACAAGATGCTTGTAAATAGTAGCTTCTACTACTTCCCCTAAAGCAACATCCTCTTTCCTCTAGTTACCTACTAGTGGAGTCTCCATGGCTTTGCTGCTCTCCATGCAGAATCTCCTGAGTATCTCGTTGGCATACTTGCCCTGAGACACAAACAACTCCCCATCTCCCTTCCATACCTCCATGCTAAGAAAGTAATGCATGAGCCCCATGTCCTTCATCTCAAAATCTATTGCAAGGTACTCCTTGCAAGACTTGATCAACTGATCATCACCTGTTAGTATGAGATCATCAACATAAAGTACAATGATCAACATTTACCTTCCACCACTATGTGGTATAGGTTTGCATCTGCTTCACTCTTCATGAAGCCCAACCCAGTGAAGTAGAAATCTATGTTAGTGTACCAAGCACAGGGTGCATGCTTTAGGCCATACAACGCTCTCTTGAGTTGACACACATGCGACTCATGGTCAAAGGTCTCAAAACCTTCAGGCTATTCTCTGTACACCTCTTCCTCAATCATGCCACTACAAAAGGTTGTCTTCACATCCATATGATGTATATTCCAACCCATCTGCGATGATAGTGCTAATATAGATCTAATTAACGAGTACCTTGCAACAAGAGCAAAGGTCTCATCATAGTTAATCCCCTCTACCTGGGAAAATTCACGGGCCACAAATCTACCCTTATGCTTCTCCACACTACCATTTGTAGCTTGCTTTACCTTGCAAAGCCAATGGGAGCTCACCACTGACTTGTCCTCCAGTCTCAGGACCACATCCCAAACACTGTTACGAACTATGGAGTCACACTCCTCCATCACGGCATCAACCCAAACCGGCTGCTACACTACTTCCTTAAAGGAAGATGGCTCTGTCACAACACATTTACTCGTAAGAGCCATGTATCTAGTGTACCTCTCAGGTGACCTCCTCTACCTATGTTGAGAAGTGGGTGCTCCCACATTCTCCTATGCATCATCCAACAATCTGTGAACCTCTCTAGTGCGCTTTATTCCCTCTTTGGAAGATTCTACCTGATTGGATGTCTCCACTCCCTGATCCTCTGCATGTGGTTGCTCCACATCAATCTAAGGCTACTCAATCTTAGGAGCTAAAATCCCCTCATTCGCATGTAGCTCAAGCTCCCTCTTAAGGGAAACTCACATGACCTTATCCTCATCAAATATGACATCCCTACGAACCATTGTCATCCTGTTGGTCGACAAGTACACCTGATAGTTGTGAGGTGTATCAGTGTACCCCAAAAATATCCCCAACTTTGTTGTCAGCTCAAGCTTCTTCCATGCATCTTTGGTCACATGGAAATATACCGATGACCAAAAAATCTTGAAGTGACCAACATCTGGCCTCTTACCAGAATAAGCCTCCTCTTGTGTCTCCATCTCAAGTATATGATGTGGGCTATGGTTTTGAACATAAACTGCTGTGTTGCATGCCTCAACCCTCAAGTGTAGTGGTAGGCCCTAATCATGCAACATCGCCCTTGCTTCCCCTACTATGCTTCTGTTCTTCCTCTCGGCCACCCCATTCCGCTGAGGGTTATGGGGTGCTAGCAACTCTTGTTTAATCCCTTCCGCTACACATAAGTTATTAAACTCATTTAAGACATACTCACCACCGTTATCACTCTGTAGATATTTAACCTTCTCACTGATCCAGGTGGATATTGGAGGCCACCTACCAATTCCACTTGGACCCCCACCATTGTTTCTTTTAGTTTTTTAGTTTTCTTAATTGTAGCAGAATTGGCTATCCAACTAACCGCAATGGGGCCCATAAAATCTTGGTGTTACATCTCCTCGGGTTAGAGTTTTGGTTATTTAGGGTTTGCTCTTATTGTTCAACAATAAAAGGGCCCTTGAGCCTCATTGTAACATAGTTCAGAGGAATGTAGCCGCCACATCTCTTCTCAAAGATAAGCTACCATTGCCTGAGATAGTCTTATTTCCATTATGTTTGTAAGCATATTTTAGTATATGATATTAATGAAATGAAGTGTTATTTCTACTGCATATTTGTAGTTATGGTTATATATGTAATTTGTTGTGTTCCTGTCTAAATCCAGATTAGTGGTATCAGAGCAGTCTGCTCTTTCTCTGTTTTTCTTTGCATGTCCCTGACAAGGTCGGGATATAAGGAGTTAGGGCTTGAACTGGTTGAACCTTTGCAAGAACAGCCTTGCAAATCCCTACGGCTTCCCATGGTGGATGAAAAGAAAGACAAGGGGTAGGAGATCCTATCAAAATCTTGCTCAAAGAAGCCCTCGAGCGACAAAGGAGCACGATGATGGACAACTTTGCCCAGATCGTTCAGCGGTTACCCAAGGGCGACACATCTACTTCTGGCAGCTACTCTGGAAGTGCCACACCCTTTAAGGTACAAGTTAACTTTGACATTCCCATATTTGAGGGTCAAATAGATGTAGACGCTGTAGATAAATGGTTAAATCTGCTAGAAGAATATTTTTCCGTCCATGATTTTTCCAGCCGGGAAAAGATCACTTTTGCACTTCTCAAAGTAGCCCGCCACGTCAAGGACTCGTGGGAAACGTACTATGAGCAGAAGGATGAAAGTATGAACTCATTGTTTTCAGTTGCACCCACTTGGAACTTATTCCGGGATGCCATTAAGGAGCAGTACTACCCCGTTGGGAGCTATGAGGATAAATACATAAAGTGGACAATGCTGCGACAGGGAAGGGACCAAGATGTGTCAGAGTTTACCAATGTTTTTCATACCCTTCGTACGAAGTTGGGTATCAAGGATTCTGAGAAGCATTTGGTTCTCAAGTACCGCAGCTGCTTGCATAGGTACATCTACGACAAGATGGAATTCCTAGACATCTCCTTACTCGACACGACATACTGATATGCTTTCAAGATCATGCAAAAGTTTAAACATAATAAGCGAGAATTTGGATTTGTGAATTTGAAGCAAGGGAAAGGTGCCCCCAAATTGCAGAACAAAGGACAAAGCCAAGGCGAGGCGACCCAGGATAACTTGCCAAAGCCGTAAGCAAAGAAAAACGCCGCGAAGCCGAAGAAGGACACAAGAAAGTGGTGTGAGTTCCATAAGATATCCACTCACAACACAAGTGAGTGTCGGATCAAGCAGTCACTGGTGGCTAAGCTAAAGGCTTTGGAATCAGATGCATGTTCCGACTCTGAGTCAAAACCCGACAAGGGGAATGACAAAGGGAAGCAGATTATTGATGCGGAGCCCAATGCCACCATTGCCACCATGAAGATAAAAAAGGAGGAACCCGAAGATCCAGAGGAGGAGGAGCGCCTCTTCCACTCCTAAATGTGGGTAAAGGGTTCCCCGCTATAGTTCATTGTCAATATCAGAAGCCAAAAGAACCTCATTTCGACAGAGTTCATGAAGCGGCTGGGCTTACCGAACACAACACATCCACAATCGTACACCATCGGGTGGCTTCACCAAGGATGGGATCTTCGCGTGAGCCAACAATGCCACCTTCCATACAACATCAATCCCTTCACAGATGAGGTATTATGTGACGTTGCTCCCCTTGATGTTTGTGATGTATTATTAGACCAACCATACTTATGGAAGCGACATGCTGTGTATGAGTTAAAGCCTCGTGCTGTTATTGTTACTTTGGGAAATAAGTTGTACATGATACCGAAGGTAGCACCGCCTACCGCCATCTCTTTGGTTACTGCAAAACAATGTAGTAAGCTCATTTCCAAAACCGGGAAATTTGTTTTCCTGATGATACGCCCTCAAGGAAAGAAGAATACGGTGGCCATGACCTCCAGACAGGGCCCCTCCGCATGACAAGAACAGATGGACAAGGTCATGGAGGAATACAAGGACATCTTCACCTCCCCCACAAGGGTGCCTCTGCATTGTCAAGTCAAGCACTCCATTGATCTGACCCCAGGTGCGCTGCTGCTCAATGGACCAATCTATCAGCACTCCATTCTGGAGAATGACGAAATCAAGAGGAAAATTCAGGAGCTTTTGCAGAAAGGTAACATCTGTCCGAGTTCATTGCCCCGTGGGAGCCTGATCATGTTGGTATAGAAGAAGGATTTGACTTGGAGATTCTGTATTGACTATCGGGTGCTGAACAAGATCATTGTTCGGAATAGGTACCTGATCCCACATATTGATGACCTTCTAGACCAACTGAAGGGGGAAAATTATTTCAGAAAGATCGACTTGAAATCAGAATATCACCAGGTACCAATCGAACCCTCCGATGTGTGGAAGACTGCCTTCAAAGCCAAGGAGAGCCTTTTAGAATGGTTGGTTATGCCTTTTAGTTTGACGAATGCTCTTGCAACCTTCATGAGGTTGATGGATGACATATTGCAGAGATTCACCAACTCATTTGTAGTGGTATACTTGGATGACATCCTGATCTTTAGCCAGAGTTAGGAAGAACACCTCCACCACATCCGACAAGTTCTCCAAACATTGCGGCAACACAAGCTATGTGCCAATTTGGAGAAATGCACTTTTGGTATGACCCATGTTAAATATCTGGGATACATTATTGATGAGTGGGGGGTGCATTTGGATCCAACCAAGATCTAAGTCATTCAGGATTGGCTAATTCCAACCACTCTAACAGAGCTCTGCAACTTTCTGAGTCTTGCCAATTTCTACCGCAGGTTTGTGTTGGGAGTCTCCCATATCACTTGGCCCTCGAGTCAAGTCACCAAGGGAGGAGCGAAAGCAAAATTATTTTGGCCTGAATCTCAACAGAAGGCATTCATAGAGTTGAAACATCGCCTTTGCTCTGCACCAGTGCTCACATTACCAGACTTGCAACAACCATTTGAGATCGAGACAAATGGCTCTGACTATGCTGTTGGGGCAGTCCTTACTCAATAGGGCATCCAATGGCATATCATAGTGAGACACTTTCAGACATAGTCCAAAAGTATCCCATTTATGAAAAAGAGATGTATTCCATTATATAGGCCTGCCGTCAATGGAAGCATTACATTTTGGGGAAGAAAACAGTCATCCACACAGACCACCAGCTCCTGCAGTTCATACATATGCAAGGAAAGTTCCAGAATGATCGCCATCAGAAGTGGTCCACATACTCGCAACAGTTCCATTTGAATATCAAGTATAAGAACGACAACACCAATAATGTTGTAGATTGCCTCAGCCTACCACCGATCATGGTGTTAACCACCGTGCTAAACTCTTGTGCGCACGAGACTTTTGATTGGCCACTTCTTTACAAAAGTGACCCAGAATTCAACCACACATACCAGATGCTCTTGGAGGGTCAGCAAGTTCCATATTTTCACCTCCAGGATGCCCTATTATGCCACTTGGGACACTTTGTGTTCCTTCAAGCGAGCATGCCAAGATGATTTGGGAAGCACACTACAGCCGAGCTGCTGGACATTTCGTGGTCGAGGAGACGGTGGTAGTACTATAGAAGTATTTCTATTGGCCGAATCTTCGACAAGATGTCGACAAGTACATCAGATCTTGCACTTCCTGCGCCATTGCCAAACTAACCATCAAGAAGCAAGGCTTCTATACTCCGCTACCTACCCCTAGTCGACCTTGGAAATCCATCTCCATGGATTACATGTTGGGCCTTCCTTCTACTAAGCATGGTAATGACTGTGTTTTTGTGGTCATCGACATATTCTCGAAGATGGCCATTATGGCTACCTGCAAGAAGAATATCACAATGGAAGCCACTCCTAAACTCTTCTTTGGACGAGTGTGGGTACACTTTGGGGTCCCACAGTATATCATCTCAGATTAGGACAACAAGTTCACTAGTACATTTTGGTCCAGTCTCTCGTCAATGCTGGACACCAAGCTCACTAAGTCCATAACTTTCCATCCCCAAACTGATGGCCTGACAGAGGTCATCAACAGGATGATCATACACATTCTGTGCATGTAAAACTCAAAGCATCCATGCACATGGGATGAGAGCCTCTCCTATCTCCAGCATAGCTATAACCGGGCTCTCCATAGCTCAACTGGCCACAAAACTTTTCAGGTGGGCTTGGGATTCCCAACAACTCAAGCAGATTTGGCTCATGTCCAATCCAAAACCAATAAGGAAAATAACTTCATTGAGCACATCCAACATATCCGTCAGCAGGTCCACGACATTATGGAGAAATCAAATGCCAAGTACAAGCAACGACATGATCAACATCGGGTGCCACACAATTTTCAGGTGGACGACAAAGTCTGGTTGCATTTGCAAAAGGAACACCTTACCAGAGCTTATCGGAAACTCAAACCACTCTGATATGGTCCTTACACCATTACCAAGGCTGTGGGAGACAATGCATTTGAGCTCATCATTCCCCCATTCCGTGGCTTGCACCGAGTGTTCAATGTGGACTGCCTTCAATAATACCTCCCACCATTGTTAGACACATTAGACATTGTAGAACAACTCACACCTACAGAGTTAAATCTAGATTGCATGGAAAAAGACACAACTGATCGAATCATGGACACGTAGATAAAGCACACTTGCCAGCAGAAGATCCAACTGTATCGAGTGGTCAAAGCAGGCCAACTCCTTCACCAGGGCAAGTGGCTCACCAGGGACCAAGTTCAACAGAAGTTTCCTCATCTCATGGAGGAACTCAATGCAATGGGGACCATTGCTTCCGAAGGGGGGAGGAATGATCTAGGTGGCTATTGGTGGCCACCCACCAATTCCACTTGGATCCCCACCATTGTTTCTTTCAGTTTTTCAATTTCCTTAATTGTAGCACAATTTACTATTTTTAGCAGTTTTTTCGCGTCCTAAACTTCCAGAGCCGTTTTGAGGCCTTAAACGACATTTTTTTGAGGCTCTAAAATCATATTTTCCATCGTATTCCTCAGAGAGACCTTTCCAACAGGGTATCATGCATGTCAACGAGGCTGTTAGGACCCCATATTGTCTCTCTTTGACCTTACATTTTGTTATAATATCACCCTTTTCAACCCATATTTGAAAGTCCTTGTTAGTGTTTTGACTCAATCATTCTAAAGGTATGCAGTGGCTCTTCTCATCGCTATATGTTTAATTAGTTAACATATAATCATGCTATCTTCATAATTGATCTTTGAAGTTGATTGATTTGCTGAACAATTAAAGAATGATGTGCATACTGCATTGCTGAAACTGCCTAAAGCTGGCAGGACTATCTTTTGCAGTTGTTGAAAAAGCAAGAACAACACGTGAATCTCGAAACTGAAACAACAAGAACAACACGCAAATCTCGAAGCTGAAACAGTTGAGATTTGCGTACCAGATTTGACAACAACAGAGGAACCTAATTGATCACCGAGGAAGCTGTAACGTTCATAATCTAAATTACTGTAACAACATTCTGTTGACGGAAAACCGATTTCCCTATTTTTGTATAATGGGTTGAACTAAAATCTATAATGTAAATCTTTTGTAATAGATGTCTCCTCTATAGAGAGGAGACATCTACATTAGAAGGGGGAGGAACAAGCTGTAACACAAGGTTGTAATTGAAGGAACGAGACTGAATCTTTTCTGTAATATGGTATATTGATGAATGAATAGAGTTTTGTTCTGAGTATCTCAACTTAGTTTTGTTTCCTGGAGAATCTTGTGAGAAGGACAGGGCCCACCTTCATCATAAGATTCACCCATTATCTTTTTGTCGTGTGTTAAGTGTGATTTCTGTTCATACCTTGTTAACAAGTACTGTTTCTGGATGTTATTTTACTTTTGCTGAAACTCTGTTTCCCTCTTAATCGATTGATGCTATTTCATTAGTGCCTCACCGATGATTAGGTTTATAGAGTGAATTGGCGAACTGGATAAACAGAGGCAGGTGCTGAAGGTTCCCACTCTGGGGATAGGGTCCTGATCCTTTGTTACAGAATAGCCATTGTTTTCTTTTGCAGATTTATTCTTTCTGATCAAATATTCATCTCTTGTTAGATATCTGCAATAGAGTATAGTTGCTGTAACACAGAGTGAAGATTTAATGGGGTGTGATTTATTTATACTACAACTTTTAGTGCTATTAAAATTGAGTACATATAATATGTAGTTGCCCTTGAAATAATTGGACTTTCCCGGGTTGACAATTTATGTGGCACTCGACTGTTTAATTAATAAGCAATTAAAGTGACCAACATTTTGGCGCTGTTGTCGGGGAAGGTGACCGAAGATTTTAAGAGAATTAATGATTTTCTTTTAGATGTACATGATGCATGAGAGGACGCAGGAAAATAACCCTAAAGGCGGCAGGGGAAAAGGCAGAGGTGGAAGGAAAACTTTCTTTGACGACATTATTTCAAAAGCTGAAACATCTCAGAAGATAAGCTCTCGGAGGCCACAGACTCAGCACTCTCTCCAGACAGATTACGAAACAGAGGAAGTATTGGGACCAGAAAGGGCTGAAGAGACAGTAGAACAAATCGAGGAGTCAGTGGAGGATATTGAGGAACCAATAGAAGATATTGAAGCTGAGGAACCAATATAAGATATTGAAGTTGAGGAACCAGTTCAGAACATTGAGAGCCCAACAGAAAGCGCTGAAGACTGAGCAAGTGAAACAGGGGAACAACCAATGGAC
Source organism: Pinus taeda (assembly GCA_000404065.3). NCBI lineage: Eukaryota > Viridiplantae > Streptophyta > Pinopsida > Pinales > Pinaceae > Pinus > Pinus taeda. The sequence goes on along the minus strand of APFE031211857.1, from coordinate 50,732 downwards.
GGAAACAATGAAGGACCCTTTGGTGGGGGACGAAGAGAAGGAAGAGGAGAAAATTCCGTTTCCACCTTGGAATTCCCTATTGAAGATCTTCCTAGAGGGGCAACTCCTATGAAGAACATTCCACTCTCAACCGTACCTAATTTCCATGGTTTATCATCTGAAGACCCTGATGAATTTCTGTTTGAGTTTGATATATTATGTAGGAGTTATGATTATGTTACTAATCCTCAAAAGTTAAAGTTATTTCCAGCAACATGAAAAGGAAATGCACTAAGGTGGTTCATGAGCCTGGGAAGACATGTGATCACAACATGGGATCAAATGAAAGAAAAGTTCTTGGCCAAATACCAAGACTATTGCCGAACAAGAGAAAGGAAGGAGGAATTATTTAAGATGGTTCAGAAGGAGGACGAAAATCTGGAGGATTTCATGGAGAGATTACAATATAATTTGTAGAGATCCGATCATCCTAATATGAGTAAGGATATTCTTAAGTCAATACTGTTGAAAGGGGTACGAGATGACTGTTTAGACATGTTGAATATGCTTGGAAAAGGGGATATATCTAAGGAATCGTATGATGAGATTGTCAACCTCTGTAAGAGATGTTCAAGAGGAGCAGCAAATAGACCAAAAGCAGAGATAGTACATACTCAAGAGTCCAGAAATCAGCGAGTGGAGGAGTAACACCGGTTGAAATAGGTAACTTACTTGAAGAATTTAGAATTGAAATGTTAAGCTCTTTTGCTTCACAAATTGATACCTTGCAGGTTAAAAAGAAGCAGGCAGAGGCATAAGCTACTTTGGCTATTTTCTGCTCTTAATGCAGAGAAAAACACCCACTAAGGGAATGCCCACTGGACAAGGTACCAATTTGCACTATTTGCGAGAAGGACCATGAGACTCAACAATGCCCTTCTTTACCAGGAATAAAAGCAGCACTGCAGCCAACTGAAGAAGAAACTGAATCATTTTACTTGCTGACACAGAGGAGGCAATGGCAACCACGAGGACAAGGTACAAATTCTAATATGCCATTTAATCATTGGAATAGTCATCCTCCTTTTCAAGCAAATTACCCGCCCTTAAACCAAATGCAATACCCACCCTTCAACCAACTGAACTTCCCACCCATGCAGCAACCAAACCCTCCCTTTGTGGATCCTACAATATGGAATCCCTGGGCTCTACAACAATCTTATTTTAATCAGTGGAACTCAAGCTGGACAGCTCAGCAAATCCCATTTCCAAATCAATTCCCACAGTATCAGCAATCTCTCTCTCTGCCATCAAATGCTCTACCGAATAACCAGACAATGAGACCCCAGCTGCCTGTGCAACCGAACCCCAAACCTAATAATAATGAAGCTCTGCAGGTCATTGATATTCATAACCAACCTATTTTCCCTATGCAATGTAATGATATTCATTTGCGGTCTGGGAGAGTATTCGAACCTATTATTGACGACATTACTTCTTCTGACTCTGATAAAGAGGAGACAGGAAAAGATAAGTCATCTAATAGGAATGCTGGAATAGTTGAGTCATCCTCTAATAAAACTGCTGAAACAGCAGAGCCGCCATTCCCTGAACGTCTGGCTCTTACCAAGACACTTGAGCCACCTGCTTTTAACCTTTTAGAAGAATTGCAGAATCTGTATGTTAAAATTCGACTCTTACAAGCTCTTGGAGATGTACCAATTTATGCTAGAACTGTTAGAGACATTTGCATTAAGAAACCTGGAAGAAAAACTAAAGATCTCCTCACAGTTCATGTGATGGGTGATCTAGCTGCTTTAATGTCAGGAAAAACCCCTCCTATGAAATATGGTGACCCTGGTCATCCTATAGTTACAGTACAGGTTGGAAAAACTTTTGTTTCCAGAGTTCTTGTAGATTTAGGTGCTGCTTTAAACATTATGACAATTGAAACTGCACAGTTATTACAGTTAAAGAATGTAATTAGAGAAACCCCAACCATTCTAAAACTAGCTGACCGTTCCACAATCAAACCAAAAGGAGTTATTGAAGACCTGATAATTTCAGTTGAATCTTGGAACTACCTAGCTGATTTTGTTGTATTAAAGACTAAAACAAAGTTGGGGGGGCATCCATGGATTTTAGGGAGACCTTGGCTGGCTACAGCAGATGCCTTCATCAGCTGTAGATCAGGTTCAATAACAATTTCTAATGGATGTGAAACCAAGCAGCTCACTCTTTACCCTCATGCTACACCTATGATTAACAATGATAACTTTGTATGGTTAGACTATGAGGATGATGATACCCAACCCATCTTGACTATTGGACAAGCCTTAACTTTTAAAGATACAACCGAGGATGAACTAATTAGTAATTTTATTTCCGAACCTTCTTTGGTTAACTCTGAAACACATGATCAATTGACTGCAATCTTGGAACCTGAATCACAACAAAACGTTAAAACTGAAAATTTAGCTCAAACATCAATTGATATCTCCTCCAAGAGTATAATAGTAGAAGTCGAGCCTGACAAAACATTAAATATAAACCCTAACCTAACAAATGTTGAAACATAATGGTTAATGAAGTTACTTCATGAGAATAAGGAAGCATTCGCATGGGACTACACAGATATGAAGGGAATCTCTCCTGAATTATGTACTCATCGTATTTATATCAAAGAGGGATCTCACCCAGTCTTTCAACCCCAGTGACGAATGAATCCCAATTTAAGGGAAATTGTTAAAGAAGAATTTCAAAAATTGCTTAATGCAGGATTTATATACCCTATATCTGATAGTGAATGGGTTTCTCCATTAGTGATTATACCTAAGAAAACCGAGAAATGGAGAGTGTGTGTGGATTATAGAGCTCTAAATAAAGCCACTCAGAAAGATCATTTCCCCTTACCATTTATTGACCAGGTGCTAGACAATTTGTCAGGAAAGAGATTCTTTTCCTTTTTAGATGGTTTTAGCAGATATAACCAGATCAAGGTTGCACCCCAAGACCAAGACAAGACCACTTTTACTAGTCCATGGGGAACTTTTTCCTGTAGAGTTCTTCCATTTGGGCTATGTAATGCTCCAACAACATTTCAAAGAGCAGTGATAGGAATTTTCTCTGATATGCTTAATGACTCTTTAGAGATATTTATGGATGACTTTACTCCTTATGGTGTGACTTTTGAAGATGCATTACAAAACCTTGAGAAAGTACTTAAACGATGTATAGAAGCCCATCTTGCCTTAAGTACTGAAAAATGCCATATGATGATGAATTAAGGAATTGTATTGGGACACTTCATCTCATTCCTAGGAATTCAAGTTGATCCAACTAAGGTAAAGGTAATTCAGACTCTTCCTATCCCTAAAACAAAAACTGATGTCAGAAGTTTTTTAGGACATGCTGGATATTATAGAAGATTTATCAAGGATTTTTCTAAAATAGCTTCTCCTTTGTTTGTGTTACTTATGAAAAATGTTGAATTCAAGTGGACTGATGGTTGTCAAAAAGCATTTAATGAACTTAAGCATCAGTTGTCTACAACTCCTATTTTAAGGGGACCTGATTGGGCATTGCCCTTTCATATATCCTTTCATGCTTTAGATACTGCAATTGGAGCTGTCTTGGGCCAAGAAGAGAACAATCTTCCTTATGCTATCTATTTTATTAGTAAAAATATGACCCCTACTGAACTTAATTACACAGTTACCGAAAAGGAATTTTTAGCATTCATTTATGTTATTAACAAGTTTCGACATTATATTACCGGTTACACTACTTTTGTTCATACTGTTCACTCGGCCATTAAGTATTTGATGAATAAATCGGTCACAAATGCTCGAGTTACCAGATGGCTATTATTACTACAAGAATTTGATATTACAATTGTAGATCGACCAGGTAAAGAAAATGTAGTTGATGATTTCCTTTCCTGGATAAAAACTGATGAGAACAATCCAGTAGATGATTCCTTTCCTGATGAATATTTATTTGCAGTATCTGCTCACTCACCTTGGTATGCAGACATTGCCAATTATTTAGTTGCAGGGAAGCTACCATCACACCTGTCACACAGAGAGAAAAAAAGATCATTCAACAAAGTGCTCGGTACAGCTGGATAAGTGGGTGTCTTTTTCACATAGGACTTGATCAGGAAATTTAGAAATGCATTAGAGAAGATGAGGTTTATGATATATTGAAGACTTGTCATGATGGCCCTTGTGGAGGGAATTTTGCTGATAAAATAACAGCACATAAGGTTCTTAGAATGGGTTATTATTGGCCCTCACTTTTCAAGGATGCAAAGAAGTATGTTAGGGCCTGTGATAGCTGTCAGAGAATGGGCCAACCTAATCACAGGGATGAAATGCCACTGAACCCCCAGGTAATACTTGAACCCTTTGAAAGATGGGCTCTAGATTTCATAGGTCCCATCAACCCTCCATCCAATCAAAGAGTTTATATAATGGTTTGCACAGATTATATGACTAAATGGGTGGAAGCTAAGGCACTCCTTAGAGCTAATGAAGAATCTGTTTTAACCTTTCTATTTGAAGAAATCTTTGTCAGGTTTGGATTGCCTAGAGAACTAGTCACAGATGGAGGACCTCCCTTCAACTCTCATGGATTTAAAGATACACTTTAGAAATATCACATTAAGCATAAAATGACTATGCCTTATCACCCCCAGGCCAATGGGCAGGTGGAAAGTACGAATAAAGTCATAGAAGCCATTTTAACAAAAACGGTAAAGGAGAATAGAAGGGATTGGTTTCAAAGGTTGCCTGAAGCATTATGGGCTTACAGAACCACTTGGAGGAACACTACAGGTTTTTCACCTTATGAATTAGTTTATGGTAAAAGTGCTGTTTTTCCTGTGGAATTTGAAATTAAAACCTTAAGGACTGCTTTAGCTGTTAACCTTGACTTGACTGATGCACAGACAGCTAGGTTGCAGCAGCTTCAGGAATTGGATGAAAAGAGGTTGGATGCAATCCATCAAACAACTATGATACAACAACAAAGAACCAGGTGGCATGATAAAACCATTAAGCATAAGCAGTTCCAAAAAGGTAATTGGGCTCTATTGTATGACTCTCGTTTTGAAAATTTTCAAGGCAAATTAAGAACAAGGTGGCTAGGACCTTATGAAGTAGATACTGTTTTCCCAAATGGAATAGTCATACTCCTAACAAATTGATGATTCTAGAACACCATTGTTAGTGAATGGGTATTGGCTCCATTTGTATCAACAACCTATTTCTAAAGAGGATTTCAAAGCCACTTGCATGACAGATATACATTATGTCTTATTGGGGGAGTCTACTATCCCTCATTGCACTTAGCTCTTCTATTTATATATTTATTCTTTTTTAGATTAGATTTCTTAACTAATAATCCCTGTTAAGGGTTGCCATGTTACAATTAACTATTTTGCAGATCTTAGATTCGGAGGTTGGCTGAGAAGAACAATTTCAATACAGGAAGGATCAAGCTTCGTCTTGGGAAACATTGCCATTTCACTTCAAATTATAATCCATTCCCTCTCACTACCCTTCAGCAACATTTTCCCATTTTTCCCGTTGCTGAAACACCATTTTCCCATTGCTGAAACACCATTTTTTTTATTCCTGTTGCTGAAACACCAATCTTTTCCATCTTTCCTAAGAAGCACCAATTTTCCCATTTTTCCTGAGATTGAACCATTACTTTCTCTCAAAAATGATGGATACATATCACTCTTCATTAAAGGAATCAACCATTCATCCTGATAATTGTGTTCCTTCACTATCACTTCTCGTGAATATAGAAAACCTTTTGTATAAATACCCTCATACTTTATAAACCCTTTTTCATGACCATCGGTGATCTATTAATGATGAGATTATATTTTCCACGCAACAACCAAAGGTAAAATGTGAAGGTATGCGTGTTTATGTGTAAATATTAAACTATAGTTAATGAGAAGATATTGATATGATTACCAAAATCACCGTACATTCATTTTAGCTGCAGTTGGGGGGGGGGGAATACCAAAATATTGCAATCATTACATGATACACTGATTACCGTCATTTCTTATTCTTTCATAGCAGTGTCTCGTCACCCCGTTTGTGTATTATTGTGTCATAACTTCATTTGCAATATCTTACTCTGTTTCGATTGCGGCAACTCGGCTCTGTACTCTGCATTTTACTGAACCAGTAACTATGGGAGGAAACGCTGTTAGACATGAACCTGGCTCAACGGCTCTATTGGAACTTTACCAGGAAGCATACCAAATCTTTCTACAAGCAGGGTGGATGGACTATTCCGAAGGCTTCCGGATTTTGATTCTCAGAAAGTTCTGGAATTCGCATGCAATTTGAAAGAAGGATACTCTACTGTTCAGGGAGTGCGAATTCCAGTAATGGAGGAGGATATAGCGCAGGTTTCAGGGTTACCAACCAATGGTACTCATTGGTTCAGTCGGAAACACCTCATTCTGAACGCATAGCAAGATTTTCTTCTACCAGGGGAGCATGTCGAACCTAAAGGTAGGGGTGTTGCACTCTGTTCACTACCATCACCATGGCCAAAGGTTGCAAAGTTCGTTAAGCACTACTTCATCTGTGAGGGACGTTATCAGGTAGTGTACCAGCACGACTTTGTGTTATTGAATCATTCAAGACATGGTCGTTTATTAAATATGCCATACTATCTGCTTGGCTATCTAAAGAATATGTCACACTATTCCGTGAATGCAAGGCACCCACTCCTCTCCCTCACGCACCGTCGCTTCGTTCAGCTCCTAATTCATAGGGGCTTTGCCCTGCACAATCCCCCTCCCCTTAACAACCCTCCCCAACAAGCTGCTGAAATATTTCAACCGACAGTAGAAAATCTCCAGCAAGCTCCTAAAATTCAACAACCAGCAGCTGAAACACCCCAATTGAGCACTGAAAACCCGCAACAGACCCCACCCTTAATGAAACTGAATCATCCACTCCCATCGTCCATATTCCCACTGATAATTCAGATGATAATACCCCCATTATTAAGCTCAAAAGGAAAAGACAAGAGAAAGCTGCACCCCCACTAAAGAGAAGAACGAGGGCTTCAATTAAGGAAGCCGCTATTACTGATAATCCCCCTATCCTAAGGAAAAATGTTCGTAAGAGAAAAACCACTGTTTTTCCTACCTCCTTACCTCGGTGACGAATACAGACATCTGTAGCGACTGAGGCCATCACCCCAAATTCCCCGCCTATCATCCTAAAACCCCGTACTCCGCCAAGCCCTGAACCCTTACCTTCCTCACCCTCGGGTACCGAAATGCAAAGTGTTCGGGATTTTGTGACATCATTATTTTCAAAGGACGCAGCTGCTGCACAAGAACCAGCTGCTGATTTATCAAAAGTAGACACCCAAGACGATGTACAGCATGTGGCTACTCCACAAGAACCAACCACTTACTTAACAGGTGTTACACAAGAACCACCTGTTGAGAAACAAAAGGTAGACGAACTAGATGTGGCTGTTACATAAGAACCAACCACTGACTTAACAAGTGATACACAAGAACCACCTGTTGAGAATGCAAATGATGAAGCTGCCACCGAACAACGATCCTCCCATCCACTGGAACCTACAACTGCTACAGAAGGCCTGGTTACTTTAACCTCTCTTCAGGAAGAAAACGAGTTTTTGAAATCTGAGATTGAGGCTTATAAGCATGAGTTAACAATGGCAAGGGAAGCTTATGAAAAGGAACTCAATCTGTACATGTTAGCTCAGGTAGCATCTGTAGTTGAAAAGAGTGCAGAAAAGGATCGACACAATGAATACATGTGCAGTGAATGTGGTGATCTCTATTCTTGAGCCGGTTATAAGATAATCGAAGTTCCGCTGCCTGGATCCAGTCCTGTACCTGCTCCTATCATAGTTAAAAAGGAACACCCTGCTGTTATACAAGAACCAGCAGGGCCTTCAAAGACCTTGGAGGAAGAAATAGAACCACCCCGGCCTACCCTAGTTGTTACAGATGAGAAACTAGTACCAAAGTCTTTTAAGACTGCGTGTACCCAGACTGAACCTCGATGTGTAAACACTATTTACACTCAGACCTCTAGTTTTCAAGAACTGAGGGACACATGGAAGACAAAGTATGATCTCTCACAAGGAAAGGCATTTCAGCAACAGAAGTCATTATGGCTCAATCATGTATATAGAAATTGGGAAGTCCTTGAACAGTCTCGTGCACAACGAAAGGAAAACAAGAAACTAAAAACCAGACTGTCTCTTATCTTTGACTTGGTTCAAAGATTACTTGCCACTAGAAAACGATCTTTTAATTATTCTGTGTTTCTGAGAGAATGCTTAGTGTTCCTCCAAGTGAAAGTGATCAGAGATGGATGACCGCACCAGGTGTCTACACCTCAGCAGTTTATTGAGACTTTTGCAGAAGCATCAAATAGTGAATAGAACTTGTTATGTGAACTCTATCTTCACAATGAGGCCATGCTTGAAGAGATGAAGCTTAATTTAGTTCCTCTTGTTGGTGATATTCAGATTAGAGCCTTCGTTTCTTTCTTGGCTAATAAGCTTATCTGGCAAAATGCTTTCATGTCAGCAACACACAATGAGGAGAACTGCCTTCTCTGGATCCGAGCTGAGCCACAAAATGCCGCTGTTTTTATTGCTGAACATCAACGAATTCTACGAGAGCCAGGAATTAATGACCATATTAGAAAACTACAAGCAGCAGTCTTGGAGGACTGCCAACACTATGTCAAGACTAAGGGAACTTTGGCCATAAAAGCAAATAATCTATTTTGGGAACACTGTCCTAAGGAGAGAAGGGAGTACCACCCCTTTAACCCTCTCAATCTTCAGGTAGCAATCTCACGAATACCTAACTATGCTAAATGTATTCAACAATGTGCTGAGAAATGGTTGGGTTATCACTTTCACTTCCCTCTTCTATGGCTGCCAGGACAACAATACAAGGCTTAGTTCACGTTGACCAAAAAGGAGGAGCTTGCAGCATGGCAAAAATTTCAGAGTGTCCAAGGGTTCAGGGACATGGTTGATAACACTTTCTATACTTAATGCATAAGCAATTTTCACTATACATCCCAACATTCCGACTCAGATTCAGAGTAGAAGTTGCATGGGGACATGCAATCCTTTCAGTTGGGGGGGATGTTAGGACCCCATATTGTCTCTCTCTGACCTTACATTTTGTTATAATATCACCATTTTCAACCCATATTTGAAAGTCCTTGTTAGTGTTTTGACTCAATCATTCTAAAGGTATGCAGTGACTCTTCTCATCGCTATATGTTTAATTATTTAACATATAATCATGCTATCTTCATAATTGATCTTTGAAGTTGATTGAGTTGCTGAACAATTAAAGAATGATGTGCAGACTGCATTGCTGAAACTGCCTAAAGCTAGCATGACTATCTTTTGCAGTTGCTGAAACAACAAGAACAACACGTGAATCTCGAAGCTGAAACAACAAGAACAACATGCAAATATCGAAGCTGAAACAGTTGAGATTTGCGTACCAAATTTGACAACAACAGAGGAACCTGATCGATCACCGAGGAAGCTGTTACATTGGTTGTAACGTTCATAATCTAAATTACTGTAACAACATTCTGTTGACGGGAAACCAATTTCCCTATTTTTGTATAACAGGTTGAACTAGAATCTATAATGTAAATCTTTTGTAATAGACGTCTCCTCTATAAAGAGGAGACATCTATATTAGAAGGGGGAGGAACAAGCTGTAACACAAGGTTGTAATTGAAGGAACAAGACTGAATCTTTTCTGTAATATGGTATATTGATGAATGAATAGAGTTTTGTTCTGAGTATCTCAACTTAGTTTTGTTTCCTGGAGAATCTTGTGAGAAGGACAGGGCCCACCTTCATCACAAGATTCACCCATTATCTTTCTGTCGTGTGTTAAGTGTGATTTCTGTTCATACCTTGTTAACAAGTACTGTTCCTGGATGTTATTTTACTTTTGTTGAAACTCTGTTTCTCTCTTAATCGATTGATGCTATTTCATGAGTGTCTCACCGATGATTAGGTTTACAGAGTGAATTGGCGAACTGGATAAACAGAGGCAGGTGCTGAAGGTTCCCACTCTGGGGATAGGGTCCTGATCCTTTGTTACAGAATAGCCATTGTTTTCTTTTGCAGATTTATTCTTTCTGATCAATTATTCATCTCTTGTTAGATATCTGCAATAGAGTATAATTGTTGTAACACAGAGTGAAGATTTAATGGGGTGTGATTTATTTATACTACAACTTTTAGTGCTATTAAAATTGAGTACATATAGTACGTAGTTGCCTTTGAAATAATCAGACTTTCCCCGGTTGACAATTTATGTGGCACTCGATTGTTTAATTAATAAGCAATTATTAGACCAACAGGGGCCCAAAAACTCTAAGTGTTACATCTCCTTGGGTTAGGGTTTTGGTTGTTTAGGGTTTTATCTTATTGTTCAATAATAAAAAGGCCCTTGAGCCTCATTGTAACACAGTTCAGAGGCATGTAGTCGCCACATCTCTTCTCAGAGATAAGCTACCATCGCCCGAGCTAGTCTTATTTCCATTCTGTTTGTAAGCATATTTCAGTATTTGATATTAATGAAATGAAGTGTTATTTCTACTGCATCTTTGTATTTATGGTTATATATGTAAGTTTTGCATTCTTATTTAAATCCGGATTACTCGTCTGACGCTTTCTCCACCAATGATTTAAACTCACAAAACTTTGTGAAAGTTTGATCCTTTTTCTGCATGAAAAATAGGCAGCATTTATGAGAATAGTCATCAACAAATATAACATAATACCTGTGTTTGGACGTGGATGTTGTTGAGAATGTTCCACACACATCTGAATGGACTCGCTCTAGAATAACCTGTACTCGACTGTCTCTGTCGTGAAAGGAAGACTTGGTGTATTTTCCCAAAATACACCCCTTGCATGTATCAACTTGCTTAAGCGTACCTTTGGGAAGACTGGTTGAGGTCTGCTGCAATATCTTCAAAGCCCCATGGTGCAAGTGGTCCAATCACCTATGCCAAAACTCACCAACATCTCGGCTCTGCACCCTTTTTGCTTTTGTGCTCGAAGCAACACACTCCTCTACCTCTAACTTATAGAGATTCTTCACCCGAATCCATATCTTCTTTACTTGATCCATGGCTATGTGTCGAAGGAATGAATTTCCTTTTGAGAAGATCACATCATAGCCTCTACCCTCAAGCAAGGGAAAGGATACCAAGTTATTCTTCAGCCCGGGAACATACATAACATTCTTAAAGGTGAGTGGAGCCCCATGCTCCCTCTGAAAAGTAATCGTTCCTAATCCAATAAAATTATACTTCCCATCGTAACCCATCTCGATATGCATATGGAGATATTTCTCCCCCAGGTCACTGAATAACTCTTTGTTGCCAGTCATGTGGAACATGTCACTAAATAGCTCTTTGTCGCCAGTCATATGGAACATGTCACTAAATAACTCTTTGTCGCCAGTCATGTGGAACATGTCATTGAATAACTCTTTATCGCCAGTCATGTGGAATGAATCTCCACTGTCTAAGTACCATACACTTCCCATCATTGATGACACCATGCATGCAATGAGGGAAAAATCCAATTAGAATTGAGAGGCCAAAGCCTCACCCGCCACTCCTCTTGAGGACTTCTTGGAATTCTTGAGTGGAAAATTTGTAGCAAAATGGCCCATCTCATGACAATGGAATCACTTAACTTTCGTCATGTCTTTCTTCTTACCTCCATGATAAGAATCTAGTTTGGAATGGGAATATTTCCCTTTCCCCTTCTTCATCTTAATTGTTAAGGCACAATTCTCTTCGTCATCAGTCTTTGATGAAGAGCCATCCCTGTTCCTCCTGCATAAAATTTGACCACATTCGTTCCCAATTCGACAACTTCTCTTGACCATTGACAGAGTCATGATAACTATGCCAACTATTTGGGAGCCCTAGAAGAGCAAGACTCACCATATCATCCTCGTCAATCATGATTCCAACACTTCCAAGTTCATCATGACATTGAGTGAACTTGGTTAAGTATTTTGGAATCATCTCGCCTTTCTCCATTTTGATTTTTCGAAGTTTGTCCTTCAGTGCCAATTTCCTTTGGTCACTGTTGTTCTGATACAAGTCTGTCAATGTTTTCCACATAGAATACAAATTTTCCTTGCCATGGAGACTTGAGACAATGTGGTCTAGAACTTCCTCAAGGATTATCTACCTTGCCTTCGCCACACACTTCTTCCATTTGGCCAAATTCTATGCATCCGATGCTGTTGGCTTAGGAATTTCTTGATCAACTATTTCTTTCAAGCCATTATCGTCTAGCACAACCTCAATTTTTTCCCTCCATCTATAAAATTTGAGCTCCCTTCCAAGTCATACTTGAGCCGCAAACTATAGAACACCATCTGCCTATCCTGAAGTATGTATTGCAAATTCAAATTTCACTTGTAACCCGAAACTCAAAACTTTGAAATCTCCTCTAGTATACCGTTCTTAGCTTTGATACCATGTATAAAATCTTGTAGATTCACAATCTAATGCAATGTACTAAAGCACAAGACAATAATGTACTTCTAATTTCAACCAACGAAATCCAATAGATCGATGAAAACAATATGAATAAGAAGAAGATAAATCAGTGGCACATAACACAAGATGTATCTAAGGAAATCCACTGCTCAAAAACCCACTATCTGTATTGGATATATCAGAAATATGAGTGAAGATACAAATCTTGTTCTCACTAGAAAAATTCTGCACAAGTATGCTCAACTCTCTTAGCTCACAAGCAAGCTCTTGGCCAACACTTAGCCAATTCTGCAGCTCTCCAAGCCCCTAATATCTTGCGTAATTCCTAGGATGAATAACACGTATTTAAAGCGAATTCATGCTTCCAAAACAACACAATCCAAACATAGGATCAATCTCTGATGCATGCATGATATTTACACTCTAGTGAATAATACCACTAATAGTACACTGTCCCTGCACTCTAGTCTCAATTGGGTCTTTCTCAGAATCAACATGCATGCGTTTCTGATGAGGGAATATTCAATTAATTATAGTGACACTTGTCGATGCACTAGTGCACCAACTGACTGTTAACTCTCTATTAGTTCCATAAACAATTTGGAACTAATTTGACTGAACTTAACTTAGTAAGCTGAGTGATCTAGTTTCCAACTCAATTTAAACTCATACTAGACCCCTAAAACTTGGGGAGAATATATACATGACTACATAAAGACTTCCAACTCGAAATTCCTAAGCTAATTAATTTAATTAAACTTAATTAACTATTTACAAGTTGCTATGAGAGTAGAACGATTTTAATTCTCAGTTTAATTCAATGACAAATTAAACTAGAATTTCTTGTTTCCATTTCTCAACAGAAACCTTAGGAAAGAGCCCTAGATTGAAAATAATCCTTTTTTGTTATAGTTGATAATACTTAAACCCCAATTATGATATTCCTTGTTGGCCTACACTGGAGCCTTTGAGGAAAGTGGAATAGGCTAAGGGATCACTGAGCAGAGAAGGGGATCCCATTCATTGGGTTCTACACATTAATAGGGAAGATGGTTGTAGATTGGGATTGTTGTAAGTCTGAATATTGACTATGAACCTAGAAATTGGGCTACATGGAGAGAAGTTAGACAACCATTGGAAGAGTGCATTGATGTGGATTCAGAGCCTCAACTCAAGTGTGGCATCTATTGCAAAGATAATTGGTTTATCAAGGAGCCTATAGGGGGAACATCTACCTTCTGCAGGTAATTGTTAGACAATTCCAAACAAATAAGTTTTCATATTGTATCTATGAATTGCGTTGAATTACTTATGAATTCTTGTGGTTTATGTCATGGTTGAATTAATTTCAATTTGTTCAGTTTTGACTACCCGTGTTAACTAAATCTATGATTTATGATCTCATTATGTCGAGAGGTGCATTCTATGACCCAATATGAGGGAGATTTGTGATTTCGTCCGTGGTCAACCTTGAGTTGAAGAGTGTACCTTTTAAAGCAAAAATTAAATATATTTAAAATAAAAATCCAATGTTGACTATAGTAAAAACATAAATTAATATACATATTTGGTTAGTTTTAATTAAAAATATTATAAAACATCAATAATCTCACTCTTATTGTGTTCACTTGGTTCTTGCTTGGTTCATTGTTAATATTACAACCCATTATAAAGAATATGTGGTAAAAATATTTCACTTTCACTCTTGAAGGCATAAATAAAATATTTCAATGTCTATCTTAAACAAGTGTTGCTAGGGAATGTAGTCCCTGCGACTTAAGTGGAAGTTGAGTTTTTAGAAAAATTGCAAATTGATATATGAAGTGTAAAAACTAATTGCTTAATAAGAGACAAGGACTTGCATAAATTTTGGAATTGCCCAATTTTCCTATTCTATGCATTAGAAGCAAATTCTTGGAATAATTGAACAACTTTTCTTCACACATCTTGCTAAGGATCCTATAACATTATAACATTTCACTCATACTTATATCGCCAAAGAAAACATCTCACTTTCTCGAGTGAGGTATTTGTTTCATGGATATTTGATCTTCCCAGGAGTATCAGAAGACGATACAAAATAAACACTATTAGAAGAAGATAAAAAATAAAAAGAAGACAAAAGGATTCTTGAAAACTTCAAGTCCCGTGACATTTGAGAAGAAACCATGAAACAAAGTTCATTGGAAAATCTTTTAAACGCATTGCCAAACTTCAAAAAAGGTACTTATACACTTCGCCTCTTTAGAGTCCAAAAAAAAGAAGCAGCGTTCTTTAAAAAAACTTTTGTATATTGGAGAATTACGAGACAAAGTATAAAGTGACAAAGCTTCGTGAAAAATTTATTAAGACCACTGTTTCATGGCTCAACTGCATAAAATCTTAAAAAGTCTTTCTACAAGGGGACTATTCAATCCCATTAATAATACAAGTAGATTTGAAATGAGGTTCCCTTTAAAAGACAACAAATACGAGGAAAAATCTCATTCTCATAGAAGTGATCAAATAGGCCTTAGACAATCCAAGTTCAAAATTTAATTGATACTAAATTCTAAAAAAAAAGACGACATTGTACTCTATGATGAGAGAGAACATCTATTTGAGAGTCAATTATATGTAATATCTTAAAAATGAATAACAACAACCTCTCATGCTAATAAAAATCGAATATTCAAAGAAAAATAACCTAAAGTAGAAAACATAACCTTTCTTTAGTTTTTAGACATGATATAATCTGCCATTTTGCTTTGAGCTTGATAATTTTTCTCTGTGTTTCAATAGTCTTATTTGCAAGGGATATTCTAGTAGCAATGTGTAAATTAATAAATAGCCAAAACCTCTAGTTGGTTTCATGCCATTATCTTACACATTGCTTTCCTCTTTAACTCGACTTCAAATGTGCCATTATATATTTCATATAATTTGTAAGAATTAATGATTATTTATTGCACATAAGGGAACAAAAGAGGTCATACCTTTCCATTGGGTCGTGCATCAAGATAAGGTGGTTATGAACAACAACAATTCTCAATAATCCAATCCTCTTTGAATTGTCTAAAGCAAAAAGTTTCCTTAAGAAGGATTTTGTTTCCTCATCAATAAACATGAAAAAGCAGATGTCTCATTTTGCTTTCTCACTAATATTTTTTGGTTGTTGTAATTCATCACAATTACCTGACATGACATGGAATAAGCATTTACTGTAAGGACTATATACGAATATTTTTTAGGCACGTGCAATTAATAACAAAGTTAAAATATTCTCCAATGGAGAGATATACCGAATATGGCTGAAGCAACAACAATCCCATTACACTATGCCATATCAAAGAGATCCTATTTATAAATATAAAACACAGTTGCATTGCCTAGTGTACTTCTTTTTGCAAACATGCAATAATGACCAAGAGAAACAAGTCATTTTAATCCTCTAGAACAACTAATTGTTCATTTCCTTCAAGTTGTTCATTTCCTTCAAGATTCATTAGAAATTAAACCTACATCATTGGATGCTATGAACCCATCCAAAGCAAGCACTTATTTTACATTCTCTAGATACCAAGTGGAAAAATCAGAAGCTTACTCGCAATGCACATGCATAAACTCTTGTATGTTGAACTAATATTCCCGCTGCTTTAATGTTGGGTGGCCGCCAGAGTCAGAACCCCCATTCCCATGAGTTGGCATGGCAAATACCTGCTTTGTAACATATGTTAAATTCTTGATAATAGGAGTATTGGGAGGAATGACAGGCATGAGCTATATTTCCTTCTCAATAGGTAGGTAGCAAATTGGGCATGTTGTAAGAAAAAAAATTAAAATTAATATATATATATATATATGTGTGTGTGTGTGTGTGTGTGTGTGTGTGTGTGTGTGTGTACACACACACATATATATACACAAGAGATAAGAACTCATTAGTAGGAGTTCGAGATCAGACCCAACATTAATTTTTTTTTCTTACAACATGCTCAGTTTGTTACCTACCTGTTGAGAAGGAAATATAGCTCATGCCTGTCATTTTCCCAATACCCTATATCAAAGTTCGGGAGTGGATTTAACTAGTACTGTTGGATTGATCTCGAACTCCTCTAATGAGTTTTTATCTCTTGTACACACACACACACACCACACACATTATTGTAATATATATAGTTATATTTATATTTATATAATATATATATATATATATAATATATATTATATATATTTAATATAATTATCTATATTTATATATATAATATATTATATATATATATATTATATATATTTACTCCTATATATTGTGTGTGTGTGTGTACACAACACACACACACCACACAACACACACATATGTATATATATCAAGAGATATGACCTCATTAGTAGGAGTTCAAGATCAGATCCAATAGTAACTGGTTAAATCCACTCCCGAAACTTCTAAAGAGATAAACTTCATTTTTTTTTTATACTCATTTCCAGGTGTCAAATCACTTTGTGTAAGAGAAACCTACATTGACCATTGCAATTTCCACGCGTAAAACCTGCACCATGACAGTTTTTCAAGAGAGTAAGTGCTTTGTAAGGGATGATTGCAAGGTGTAAATGGATGATGATAGATATGGGTTCAAGGCCATTTGTTTGAATGCGACAAAATGGCCTGTAACATATTTCCCCCTAAAGTACAAAGTTAGAAGCTATGGCTGAGGATTGAAGTGCTTTACCATATGAAAAGTCTAGATCAAAAATTGACTGGTTAAGATCACTAATTGACTATTACAATACATTATCACCATGATATTGCTACTGAGGTAGTCATACCCATGTTCAACATATAATCCATTTTATATGTACAATGATCAAAGAAACGTCCACTGATTACACATTGTGGTCCTGTGCTTGGTTGAATTTCTATAAAATAATTGCCATCATACTTTGTAGATCTCGTATGAATACTGAAATCGTAGCCGAAATGGATGAAACTAGATCTAGGGTCTTCTACCTCATCACTTGATAGTATGAGTCTAACCATGTGAATAAATGTGTTAGAGTCGAACATGGTAGACACCATCTGATTACTATCCAATGATGGAAGCCATTCACAGATGCCAGAGAAACCACCATTAATGATAATGGACCTTAGGGTACTAAGCGCAATCGATGAGGTGTGAATAAAGGAGTTGAAGTCAAACACCACATAGGATCTTCAGGTCGAAGGCCAATGGTGATAGCCTCACACCGAAAGCGAGGAAAATTTCCATTGAGGTATGTAAGTTCCAAGGCACTAAAAGAAATTTCTAAGTCAACTTCCTAGATAATGTGCTAATGTCGATAGGAAGTGACCCATCGTAGGAGGAACTTAATGTACCCCCCATCAATGACACGAAATGGGTATCAATATTTGAGACAAAATGTATTGACTTAGAGCTAGTTCAGGGGTGGCGAACATGAAGGAAGGCTAAAGGTATTGTAGCAGATGTCAATTGAGGGTGGAATGCCTTGAACATATCAACGAAACTTTATGGATTTAGCAACATTGATTCAAAGACCCATCATGAAGGCTTTCAATAAAGTGGGATCAACAAAGAGGCAAGAAGATTCCCCAACCCAAGAAAATCATGAAGGTGAAAGAGTGTCATGTTCAAGAGCGACTCGTTGCCATAAATGGGTTTTATGTATTGTTTCATTGATTTCCCCACCATTTATGGCAAGTAACTCTATATTTGTTTACAAGCTTGAGGAGGATAACATATGCGTGACCTATAAGTTCATCCTTCAGATGAATCCTTCTTAGTATTTTTAATGAACCATGAGAAGGAATGGTTGAGTCTAGTTATGCTTGACGAGTCCTATGTCATTTATGTTTTTACGAGTCCAACGAAGGGATAACTTGACTTCTTTTTCGTATTTAGAGAGTTTAAAAAAGAGGCAAAAAAAAAAACTTTGATAGGTTCATTTTTATAAATTTAGTCCCTTAGTTCCGAAAATGCATAAAACAATACCTAAGAGAACCTTTTAGTCATGCTTGAATAAAGTATTCCTTTTACGTAAATATTCAATCCAGTCCAGAAAAGGGCTAAACTTATACTGGGTATAAATCCATTCATTTACTTTAACGAGAGAGAAAGAGACAAGTGCTCAACATTATTTTCATATTTTGGGAGTTTGAAAAGAGCTTAAAGGAAACTCCTTCTAGAGGAACAAGTAGTATAAATGGTAGCAACTGATTATGGTCATAATGGAATTGCTCAAAACATGTAGAGGTCAAGAGGTAGGCCAATAAGACCACTCATCGCAGCAGTTCATGTAGGAAAGGGTAAAAAAAAAGTGAAAATGAATGAACAACAAAGCAGATGGTGATGATGGAATGAAAAAACCAAGGCTCGTCTCATAGAAACAAGCTGATAAAAAGTGGCAGTCACAAGGGATAAAGTGTGGAATCCTTTCTGGGTAAAGCCAAAAATATGACCAAGAAGAGGATAAGGGGCTCGTATTCTAGGTCATGGTGAGTAAGAAGGGGGGATTCCAAAAAAATAATAAAAACGGTTTCATGGATACTAACATGAAAAAAAGGTGCTATATTAGGGCATCCATGATCAAGTTTCATTTTTTACACAAGCTTGAAATAGAGAAAAACTATGCTTGAGAGTGGTTTCGTTTTTACACAAGCTTGAAACAAAGAAAAACCATGCTTGAGATAAGTATATTTCCCCCAACACAAGGGTAGAGGCATGCCCCCCCCCGAGCTTCATTTCGTCTACCAACTCTTTTCATGGACCCAGAAAGACTGCTGGTTACTGATAGAAATATGTTCACTAGGAAGGAAGGAAGAGGATCATGTGATATGGGTGGATGAATTGAATTTGACACATAACAATAACTATGCACATAGGTTTGTTCAATTTTGATGTGAGCTTGAAACATAGAAGAAACTATGCTAGTACTAACCTGTTTCGTTTTTTAACGAGATTGACATAGTAAAAGAACTATGCTCATGATAACCTAGTTCATTTTTAAAACGAGATTGACATTATAGAATAACTATGCTCATAGGTTTATTTACCTTGATCATGGATCCCAAGTGGCTAAGATCTAGAAGGAATACATATCAAGGGCTTCATCATGGCTTCCAAGAGGTTTTCATAAGATGAAAGAACAATTCTCTGGAAGGTATCAAGGGATCCAATAGGGGTAAGAAGATTAGGCTCAAATGCTCCCAGTAAATAATTTACCATATCACCTACTGGATTTAGGTTAAAATAAGTCAATAAAACTGTGAGAGGCTCTTCTTTGTCAGTAGGTGCATGCATTGAATAGGTTTCCACATAATTAAACTGGGGTGAGGGGGATACCACTTTCATATTAGGAACATTTAGAGAAGTTGGATGGTTGGTAGTCAAATCAAGACCAACTGATGAAAGATAGTCAATAGTCACAATTTTTCCATCATATGGGAAAGGCATCACTCGAAAGAGTGTGGACATGACAATGTTCATGCCATAAAAATAGTCTTGCCCAAGGAGCAAATTGAAATCCAAGGGGCCTTGGACTACCATAACATCAATACAAATAGTTTTTCCTTCTAAGGTAATAGGCAACTGAGGAAGGATCCATAAAGGTTCATTGGTTCTTCTATTAAAATCCAACAAATTTTGAGTAACGGACACAAGCTGAGGGGAACCTAAAGCTTGCCAAGCAATCAAGGATAGAATGCTAGCAAAAGCGCCTTCGTCTATAACAATGCGATATATGTCTTATCCCAATCCTTCACCATGACTTGAAAAGGCATGTAATTACTAAGAAGGGATACATGGATCTATTAATTGATTCCAATAAAAGTAAATGACCTCATTACTTGGAGGGGGTTTTGTGAGAACGAGATAATGCCCCCTTCTTTGGTGGGACCTGAAGTAACAAGAAGAACTTGAGCTGTATTAAATTTTCTCTCTAAGGGGAGAGTATGATCTACTGAAGATGGAATCGAGTCAACCACTTTCTCAACCAATGGTTGGTTGGAAAAGGACTCATGGTATTCACGTCCAGGGAGAGTAGGATTGTCTACAAATGGTATTGAATTAATCACTTCATCAACTAATGGAGGATTGTGGGAAAGCTTACAGTAACGAGTTGGAAATTTCTACTGAGAAACGGTAAGGTTTTCCAACAATTTTAAGCCTTTATCCATATGACAGAAAAGGTGAGTTTGATGACTCCCGTCAAATAATTTACAAGGAAACCTAATGTTACCATTTTTCGCAGGAACCTTATTATCACTAGTTGATGGTTTGTCACTGGCATGATCTCCAAAAGCTGACGAAAAGACTTGATGTGAGCTTGTGGACCACACTTCTAATACTTGGGGAATACCAGGACAATCTCTAAGAAGGTGGTCACCCTTACAACGTTTGCAAGGGAATTTTATTTTACGGGGCTTGTTGGAAGGTTTTTCGACATTAGTTACATTCATAGAAATGGCTGCTTGGTTGCCCCCTTGCTTATTTTGCTTCTTCTTATTCTTAGCCTCCTACTTATTAGCATGAAGAATTTCACTAGACGAGAAAGAAGAAAGGGATGAAGAGATGATGGGCGAAGAAGGCAAAATGTAAACTTGAAGTTTGGGTATTTAGGTGGAGGACTTGGTTTGTGGAGTAGTTTGGACATTTAGAACCAAGGAGGTTGTAAACATCCATACCAGTAAACCTATGGAAAATATGGGAAGGGACAATGTATCCATATAAGGAGCACAAATATTTCCAAAAGGAGGAAGAGGAATAGGATTCCTTTCAAAAGGGTTTCCTTAAATGGTAGCTTTTGGAACTATCGCCATCAGAGTCAACCTAAGGTCTACTAAGGAGTAAAAAGTGAGATTTCAATCAAATAAACAATGACGATGAAAAGGGTAAGTAGGTATGAAGGGATTACTAGGTCACTGTGAACTGCAATATACTGTTAGGTATGTGCGATAAATATCCCTGAATGTTGTTTTTAGTGTATCACAGATGACAAGGTGACCAACTTGGTTACCTATGGAAAGTTTATAGCCTAATGGGGACTTCCAATATATACCTGAAGGTACGTGGAAGTGCGGCCCGTGGTAGTGTTGTATAATGTGAAACTGTATGATGGGGGAGTTCCTAGATACTCATCTTACGTGGAGCGCCTTCCTATATACCCAAGGTTGCATGGAAGAATGATTCTATATACTTCGAAGTACGTGGAAAACCAACCATCCCCGGGATGTAACATAGACCGTTAACGATAACTCCTACATTTAGAGACGTCAAAACATGTCTTCTAACCTATACCATTAAATGTGTTTTTAATGTTTCAAATGATTCTTAGATTCATTGATAAATTTTAATGTTATCTTGATTAGGGTTTCAGTTTCAAGGATCGAAACAAATTCACCTGAACTCCTAAAATGCAACTAGCATGAAAAAGAAATATTTTCATTGGATGAAGCTATAACTAAAGAAGGGAACTTCAAACAATGACGCAAAAAACAACAACTTTTGAATAAGATCTTCAAAATTTACTATTCAAATTCAAAGTTTAAAGTCCTAATGCATGAGAAAATGTTTTTTTTTTTTTTTTTTTTCAATTTCAATGTAAAGAAAAATGGAAATATGACTAGATTATTGAATAAAAAAGAATTCAAATAGGTTGCTACTGTAATATGAAAATTCTTTTAACAAATCAATAACCAAGTCAAATGATAAAAACCATAATTGACAAGAAGAAGTAATCTCTTATCAAAAGGAAATCACACTCAATTTCACACAAAATTGTGGCTTTACAGAGACCTTGGACATACTAGAGACTCAAGAAGACATTGCAAACAAGACAAAATTCATAGCAAGATAGGGAAAATGAATTTTTTTTACACTTACGGGATCTTTTTAGGCAACATATGTAAACCAGTGTGGGTCATCACACTTACTGAATAGAGAGACTGTGCTGATACACACTATCTCAAAAGGACAAGTGCGATGGGGAAAATTCACTTAAAAAATGAAAGAAAAACCTTAAGTAAGCTCAAAATTAAGCTTTCCTAAGTCCAATGGTAGTATGAACAAGAAATACAAGGTCAACTATAGAGGTCCTAAAGGCTATGGCAAAGAAAACTGCTAAAGAACATCCCTTTCCCTAATGGAGTTTAAAATTTATTTAGTGGATAAATTCTTTCAGCAGACATAAGTAATCTCCCTAGACCTTGTGGCTTAGTCTAGAAACAACCAAGACAAAACTATAATGTTTTTCCTTAGAGAATTTTGAAATATGAAAGGAAAACCTACTTGGAATCCAATGCAAGCTTCCTTCTTCTTCCTACTTGTTAGGTCCAGCTCCAACTCCAATTTCTAAAAGTGGAACCTGTAAATCATCCAAAACAAGAAAGATAAAAAAATATAAAAGATAACATATACAAAAAACTCTAAATTAGAAGTCAAGGATTCATGTTTACATATGCATTATCAAGACATAATGTATAGGAGAAACAATGCACTTTTGTATAAATAATGACAGGAAAATATTGCAAACCTTGTAGGCGTTGACTTTGTGAATCTCTCCCAATGTTCTTGTCCTTCCTTTGCCACAATGGTAAACCTTTAATCACACCTAAAGCATGTGGATGGATTATGTACCTTTAGACACACATGAGTAGCATAAGGGCATAATCTGAGTCTCCAAAAGACAACCCAGAATCTATGATAAGTGTTGCATTTATAGCGTAAATGATGTATTCTTGGATTCGCCATACTAGGGCTTAGATACACTTTATAAGGATGTAAGTTCTATGATATAAGAGATAAGACCCCATCAGTAGGAGTTCAAGATCAGATCTAATATTAAATGGTTAAATCCACTTCTAAAGCTTCTAGAGAGAGAAACTTTGAAATTATTTTTTAGTTTTACTCATTTCCAGGTATCATCACACTTTGTGTAAGATAAACTTGCATTGACCAACATAGTTTCCATGTGTGAAACCTGATCCATCGTAATTTGTCAAGAAAGTAAGTGTGACGAGGCCTTAAATTACGGTTTTCAGCCAATGTAATCCAAGATTCTTATAACTTCTGGAGAGAGAATTATTTTGGCTTTGTAGGGGATGATTTCAAGGTGTAAATGGATCTTGATAGATTCAGGTTTAAGGCCATTTATTTGAATGTAGCAAAATGACCTGTAACATACCCGATGGAAAGTCCCAATTAGACCTCACATTATTTGGGATATGAGTCCCATCCTGTATGTGGGCCCAACTGCCGCCATGTGTGTTTCTTCTTGGATTTCAAATGAAGAGATGTTAATGTGAAAACAAGTAGGAAATATCCAGAGAATGAAGAAAAAAGAAACCCATAATTGATAACAATGTACAAGAATATAATAGGAAAACAACAATAATAATTACGTCTAAAAGAGGAGACAATTAGCTAAAATCATCTAGATATGCAAGAATAGAAATAACTTGCAAATTAGTTTACAACTGGTTACTAGTGTTAGTGTGGAATGAAAGAGAAAAGATTCAAGCAAACACATGAGCAATAAGCTACAAATTAGTTCGCCAACATATAAACCATATGAAAGCACATATGCACACACAATAGAAGTATAAGATATTCATTACAACCACCATGAAAGTGCAGGGGAATTGATGCCAAAAGTGAAGAGATTCTCATTGATAATTCTCAAACTTCAAGTACATGTACAATAGGTCTGTCAAAGTCTTATAGTGGAATGTAGGCTGCTCATATCATCTCCAAGGTAAGCCCCTAGCCTCACCACAACTTATTGTTATGGTGGACAAAATCCCTCTTGGGGACAAGAGCTATCTCCCTAGATCCTTGATTGAAACTAGAAACAAGTAGGACAATTGAACTAACTATTTCCCTAAGTTGGACTTGTTTGAATTATAAGAATAAAGCTAATGGATGAGCCTCTTACCTATTTCATGAAATGCTCAATGAAGATCCCTTGTTGTGACTTGATGCAACTCCTAAATGCTTGATAAGGTCTGCAACCATAAACCATAAAAGGATCAAAAGCATATGCAATATAATAATCCAAACAAAACTTAACCTAATGATTAGGGAGATTAGGAAGTGAATTTTACTTAATAACACTTTAAACAATTATAAACCATTCATCATTCCAGTAAGACAAATCAATGGGAGAAAGTGTTCATTTGTATTAATCAAAGATAAAGAGGAGCCTTACAACCTTCGCCTTGATGACGTGAGGTTCCTCCCAAATGCCTTTAATATCCTCCTTATATGACAATCTTTCCAATCTCAAACTAGCAACATAAGTTTATCTTCTCTGAGTTCTGACCTCCTCAAACACTCTACCCTCTAGTAATTTTATATGCCAAGAGGAAGAAGTTTCATATCCAAAAGAGGAGGGTGAGATCCCGTAATTGAGGGATTATGTTTGAGGAAAGTGATTAAGATGCATCATCTGAGGGTTATTGTTTCTAATAGTCATCACCTGGAAGCTTTCAGTTGGGAAATATTCCACCAACTATGTTTCTAGAATCTACTTTTTATTTTTACTTTCTTGAATTCACATGTGTGGGTTTATAGTGTTAGAAAAAAAAGCAATTCTGCATTGTTCTCAGAGTTAATTCTAGTGAATGAGCGTGAAAAGTTAGGAAAATCAGCGCAAGTGAAACTTGACAAGGTGTGACAACTATTATTCCCAAATTTCCCATTTCCTTCAAGATATTTTTGAATCAAACATGTTCATGGATGATAAAAGGACCCATAAATTGATCAAGTGTCATGGTGAAAAATTGATGTGTAATAGATTTCCCCCAAAAGTGCGAAGTCTATAAAATAAGCTTAAAATATTGAAGCACTTTATCATTCCAAGGATCAGATCAGAGACAATGGTTGGAAACCTACAGGGAACATTCAAGGATTATAATGCAAATGTATATCAATAATCATCACTGAGGTAGGGATTCCCATACTCAGAGTAAAGCAAAATCAATGAATAAGTATGAAAAAACCAAAATCAAATAGATAGAAGACACAATATAGACGCAACCATCTGTCATAAATGGGTCTACATAATCATCAATATAAAATTTCCTCACAACCTGGATTGATGAAATTAGATTCAGGGTCTTGATCTCCATTTCTCAATCCACAATATGAATCTAACGATGCGAGTGAATGTTTCTAAGTCAAACATGGAAGAAACCACTTGATTACCGATCAATGATGTGAACCGTTAGCAAGTGCGAGAGAAACCACCAATAATGAAAATGGTTCTCAAGGTACTTCTATTACAATCTATGAAGTGCAAATAAGTGATCTGAAGTAAAAACTTGATAGAATCGTTCGATCGAAGGCCAATGATGAGAACCTATCGTCGAAGGCAAGAAACCTGCCATTAAGGCATGCATGTCTCAAGGTACTGAAGGTCTCTAGAGCAACTTCGTAGATAATGAGCTGAAGTCGATAGGAAGCATCCTGTCATAGGAAAGCCTAAGACACGAAACACAATGTCAAGTTTTAAAAATAGTTTGCAAGGATTGACTCAAGGATGGCCGACGCGATTGCAGACTAAAATTTGCAAAGGAACTTGAATTGAGGTTGAACTTCTCTTGAACACATAATGACACGATAGTTGACATGG
Organism: Pinus taeda; assembly: GCA_000404065.3. NCBI lineage: Eukaryota > Viridiplantae > Streptophyta > Pinopsida > Pinales > Pinaceae > Pinus > Pinus taeda. Next base: position 24,522 of record APFE031211857.1, on the reverse strand, counting down.
CAACATTTGACTTAATGATAATACCCAAAACCATGAATAATTTCAATGAGGTTCGATTAATTGTAAGACAAATGGATTTCCCAACCCAGATATGAATGTGATGGAGAGTCGTGTTCAAAAGCGACATGCTACCTTTAGAAACGAAATGTAAAATGGACATCTTTTCCAAGTTCTCCCCCACCATTACTGACAAGTACCTCTTTATTATTTACAAGCTTGAGGAGGATACATATGCTTGGGATGTAAGCTCATCCTTCGGATGAGTCCATTGAAGTATTTTTAATGAACCCTAAGAAGGAATGGTTTGGTCTCGTTATGCTTAATGAGTTCTACACTGTTTAGTTTTTATGAGTCTAGTAAAGGAGTAACTCAATGTCGTTTTCTTTTAAAGAGTTTGAAAAAGACACAAAAAGGAAACTCATTTTGTTCTTCTACCATAAAATTTTAACGAGCCCAGAGAAAGTAAATCTTGGTGTTTTTCAGTTGTAGAGAGTTACAAGAAAAACATAAGTAGACTCCATCATGTTCTTTTTCGTAAATTTTAGTCCCTCAGGTTCGAAAAAGAATAAAATAATACAAGAGAGAACTCTATTGATCATGTTCGATCAACGTATATCTTTTTCGTAAATAGTCCTGGCTCAGTCCATAAAAGGGGTAAACTTATATTGAGTGGACGATTATTCATTTACTTTTATGAGTTCTAACAAAAAATTACTTGGTAATCTATTCTTCTTTAAAGAGTTTGAAAAGGGATTAAAAGAGGACTCTATAGTTTCGTTTTTTTCGTAAGTTTTAACGAGTTCGAAAAAGTGATAAAAATATAATCATATTATCAACTTTTGATTTAATTAACGAGCAGGAAAAGATAGAAAGAACTCGACATTTTTATGTACATTTTACGAGCATGAAAAGATAGTAAAAGGAGCTCGAGATTTTCATGAGTTTAATGAGTCTTGAAATTAATAACTGAAATGGACTCGAGATAGGTTTCATTTTTACACAAGCTTGAAACAGAAAAAATTGTGCTTGAGATAAGTTTTCATGCCCCCAACATAATGACTGCAAGGGAACATGCCCCCCAAACTTCGTTTCATTCGCCTGAGCCGACCACTAGTTACTAATAGGAGGATGAAATGAAGGCTTGTTTACAAGATCAGAAAGACTCGACTTAACATTTATGAGATCTAGTTAAAGACTCAACTCAAATAGGGGAGGATTTATTTCATTTTTTAATGAGCTTGACACAGGAAAAGAACTATGATCATATGACCTGTTTCATTTTTTAATGAGGTTGACACATTAAAACTACTATCCTCAAGAGACCTATTTCATTATTTAACAAGGTTAACATAGGAAAAGAACCATCCTCATAAGAGCCCATTTCATTTTTTAACGAGGTTGACACAGTAAAATAACCATCCTCATAAGGATTTGTTTCATTTTTTAACAAGGTTGACATAGTAAAAGAACTACCCTCATAAGAGGCTGTTTCATTTTTTAACAAGATTGACACAATAAAAGAACTATCCTCATACGGATATGTTTCATTTTTTAACGAGGTTGACATAGTAAAAGAAATATCCTCATATAACTTGTTCATGGCTTCCATATGGAATAAACACATGTCAAGGGACACCCCTTGATCATGTCTTCCAAAAGGTCTTCATCAGATGGAAGAACAGTTCTATGGAAGAAACACATGTCAAGGGTATCAATAGGGATAATAAAATCATATTCAAATGCCCCCATTGAAGTTTTGACCACGTTGGTTTCCATATATAAGTCAAAAGAAGTAGAGTAGACAATGAGAGGCTTGCTTGCATCGATAACTAAAAACATGGGACAAGTTGTCACATAATTAACCCATGGCGAGGTAGGTACCACTTCCATATAAGGAATATTCATGGGTGTCATATGAATGGCAGTCAAAGCAAGATTAACATATGAATGCTGATCAACCGTCACAATGTTTCCATTGTGAGGGAAGGACATCACACAAAAGAGTGTCGATACGACAACTTTCATGGCATAAACATAGTCTCCCCCAAGTAGAAAATTGAAATCTAAGTGTTACACAAAAATATCATCACCATGACTATTTGCAGTCAGTATGGGTCTATCATCACTTATACTGGCCTCCTAAGCAAGTCCCAGACCTTAGCTCTTCATGTCAAGCTTTGCAAATGAGAGAAAGACATTGAAAATCAATATTACTCTGGTTCTGCACTTTCTCCTACTTTTACCTGCGGGCCCGCACCCTTTGTTCATATTACCTGCGTATATGCACACTTTGTCTGTAAAGGGGTGGGTGCGTACCCCTGTAAAAGTAAAAAAGGCGCAAGTTTATCCTAAAAAACTCACTTTTGGGTTAATTCTAGATGTTTCTAGAAGGATTTTGACTAGGGGTGATTTTAGGGGCGAATGTTTGCCCTTTGGCGAAATTAAGGGGTTTTAAATTTTTAGTGGGCGAATATTTTGTATCATAGTACATTTTTACAAATCACCTCAAATATCCCACCTTATTTTAAGGGAGAAGGTAAAAAAGGTAAATTTAGCCCTTGAAATTAGGAGTTACAACCTTCCATTCGCCCATTTTCAAGAATAGGTTTTATTTAAGTGAATCCATTCGCCCATTTTCGAGAATAGGTTTTATTTAAGTGAATCCTATGAGCCAAAGGCCCAAATACCATATTTATAAAAGAGGTATGGTAAATTAATAAAAATATAAATAAATGAGAGGTATGGTAAATAAATAAAGCATTTTTATATTTACTCCATAAGTCACCTTATATACATGCAAGGGTGTAAACAAATAAAAATATAAGTAAAGTGGAGGTATGGTAAATAAATAAAACGTCTTTTTATACTTACTCAAAAGGTATGATAAATAAATAAAAATTTAAATAAACTAGACGCATGGTAAATAAATAAAACCTCTTTTTATATTTAGTCCATAACCCTCGTTCTATTTATGAAAGCTCAAAAAAAGGTTTTATTTAAGTGAATCCTATTGGCCAAATACTATATTTGTAAAAGAGATATGGTAAATTAATAAAAATATAAATAAGCGAGAAGTATGGTAAACAAATAAAACATTTTTTTATATTTACTCCATAAGTCACCTTGTATTTGTATTTATGAATGGTATGGGAAATTAATAAAAATATAAATAAACGAGAGGTATGGTAAACAAATAAAATATTTTTTTATTTTTTTATATTAATACCATGCAAAAAAGACATTTGCACGTGGTATTGACCCATAGTATTAACCAAAATGGCACATGGTAATGACCCATGGTATTCACTTGGAATGTAGCATATTTAAATGGGGAATTAAACCAGAATAGATCCATCTTTACTCTGGATCTACTAACCCCCATCAAATATCGTGATATGCAAACTAGAATAGAGCGAAAAAATATTTGATCCGATGAAGAGTAAAAATGGATGTTGTAATTTAATGTATGTTAAACATGTTAGCTTGGTTAAAATAAAAATAAAATAAAAATCA
>APFE031211847.1:22725-39216 GCA_000404065.3 Pinus taeda | reverse complement strand
TCCAAGTAAGTCAAAGATGTATGCATATAATTTGTAAGGGCTCAGATGATGGTGTAAGTGATGTGGCATCAACATACAAGTCCTGGGTCATCTGCTAAGTGCATGGTACAACTGTGGGGCTGGTGGGCAAAGGTGAACCAGGTGTATCTTCCTCATCCAATAGGTGATTCTTGAGCAATCTCTAAACATATATAGGGATCTATGGAGTGGTGTCTACTGCTGTGGAGGCCCATGGCTCTCAACGCACACCCTACATGTACCAATGTATCCATCTGGAGAGTTAGGACCCTGTATAGGGAGACCAAACCCAATATGAAGACCATTTGCAATCCTGCATAAGATCCAATGTGTCCCCTAGCCTTCCAGTGAAACAAGTCATCAAGCAAGTCGAGTGAAAGAGCTTATAAACCATGGAAAACAAGTTACTTCATAATGGTCTATCCTTCCATAATGGGCTTTGACATGTGCTAATGTATCCAAGCTCTAAATGGGGTTAACCATGTATCATATTAGGTGGTTTCTACTTATAAAGGGGATAATATGTCCAAAGTACACCCTTCAAAAGGTGATTGTATGTGATAATGAGATGGATGGAGTAGGGGATGAAAGGGAAATCCCTAGGCCACATGCTGGGGTACAAGGTATCTAATAAAACGGAATACCACACTTGGGTATATTATGTATAGGAGGGAGAAATTGTGGTACATGAGGTTCCCCGACCTTGATTTTTCCACCCTTATTTATATGCCTTTTTCCTTTTATGCTTTTTCTGTAATTGATTTCTCGGGGCGCAAGGGGGAAGAGCATGATGTGTGACATATAGCAATCTATACCCCCTTTAAGGTAGGGCAGTTCATTTCCCATCAGGGGTTGGGACAATCATGGATTCTTGAATGATAAAGGAGACTCATCTACGACCTGCCTGTAGGAACCAGGGTGATGGCCATGATGATGGGGTAGAGCTCATTTATTGTATTTTTCCCATGTGCTAAATGTGTTTTTCCCGAACATATTTTTCATTTTGTGGTACATTTTCCTGTTGAATGTGGCCAATTATGCTTTTACTTTTGTTTTTAGCTGCATCAACCTCCGGAGAATCATTCCAAGCCTGACCCAAGGTGTGGCAAGGAGAAGGGGAAAGCTAACCCTATGTGGACCTAGTGAAGATATGCGGACCCAGGTGGGAGAAATGATGAACGGGGTTATAAGGAGTGGAAGGGGAGTAATATATATGGATGAGGGAGTGGGACCACACAACTAAAATTAGGGTTTCCCATGTAATACCATTCCTGAAGCTGAAGGGTTAGTAAAAGAGATCCCACGAAACTAGAATCCAAGGTTAACATCCAAGGGGGTCTAGGGGACAAGAGCACAAACCTAGACCATTATTTCCATTGAATCGCCCCATTAATCCATGCCCATAAGTTTCTGTGATAAGAAAACTACAATACTCAATTACCAAATGACAAAGAATATCTTTAGGTCAGAGAGGCCCACCTTCAAACATATGATCATGGTAGATGGGTGGGGGACCACATGGCTGGATCAGGTGGCAGAGAAGTGGCACAACAAGCTAATTGGTGGATGCAAGGGGTTCCTGGCTTCTGAATGAGGACCATCTTGGAGAAATTTTTTCTCCAAAGGATATCACCCACAAAATGGTGGGTAACAGTCCCATTGACTATTTTTTCCCCATATATTTGTGGATGGAATGTTGTAGACCTCTTAAATATTATGTCCATATTCTCCCACAAGATAGTCCAAAATGTGCAGAGAAATATGGTGTACCTATTTGGAATGATTCTCCTTGGTATACCAAAAATGCACCCAAACCTGTTCAAAGAACAAGTTTGCTTATTTCCCCCCTTGATGATCTTTTTATAGGGCATGAGAACACATATCTTGCTAAACTTATAAACTACTATGAATAAGTAGTCATGTTCCTTCTTGGTTGTTGGTAAACCTCCCACAAAGTCTATGGAAATACTTTCCCAAGGATGAGTGGGTATAGGTAAGGGATGATATAGATAGTATTTATTGTTTTTAGGCTTGCTAGCACAACACAATATACATCATTTAATGAACGTGACTATTTATTGTATTTTGGGCCAATACACATACCTCTTCAAATTGAAAATTGTCCTTCTAACACAAAAATGCATTGCAACCTTGGAGGTATGAGCCTCTCTAACCAATTATTATTTCTCACCTTTAGAAACATATAACTTGTCCATCCTATAGAGTAACTTGTTATGGAGATGACCATTGTCCACATGAATTTGGCCCTATCGTTGTTGATGCACTTCCTTAAAATCCTTATCCTCTGTATATGCCTTTCTATATGCATCATGGGTGAAAGGATCCATGTGCATGAAAGTCCCAAAGTTGTGATTTTTGATGTAGGTGGCCCTGAAAACATGTTGGCCAACTTATTTGTGTTTCTCTTCTGGTACTTGATCACTAAATATAACTATTGTAAAAAACCCCATCCACTTGTACCGTCTGGTCTCTTATAAATTCTTATAAGCCTATATGTACTATAGCGGCTGGTGATCCATGTGGATTATTGCCTCTTTTTCCATCAAACAATGCTTCCACTTTTTAACATTTTGCACCAGGACATATATCTCCTTATCATAGGTAGGGTAGTTGAGAACCACCCCATAAAACACTTTAGAATGGTAACATACATGAATTGCTCCCTACATGAAGACCACTCCCATAAAATACTCACTCACATTTGTCTCCACTTTGAAGGGTTTCTAAAAGTTTGGTAATGCAAAAAGTGGTGCTTGAATACTTTTATTCTTCAACTGTTGAAAGCAATTATGATGACCTTCTGTTGAAGGCTCGAAAAATCAGGATTCCAACAAGGGGGATAACCACCCGGTCTGGACCTTAATGCAACTATTTTTCCATTTGGAATAGTGGCTCCGACTAGGGATGATGGGACCCTTTTCCCAATCTACTTATGATGTTTGTACTAACAGAATGGTGTTTTTCTTTTTTGGGGTTTTATGGGGTGAATACTTGTTCTAAATCTAATCTATCTTCTAACTATCATATGCAATCTATCATAATCAAAGAAAACATCTAACTTTAAACTATCCCGGGAGTAATGTTTACTTATGTGATCTAAAATAATTTCTAAAAGAGATTGATAATAAAGATCATTCAATCACGATAAGAAGATAATCCATTTAAAAAATGATTGTTTCGTATAAAAAGTTAGCCGAAACAATATGATAAATATATTGCATAAGAGTCATTCACATATTCAACATAAAGAGTAAGTCATCACCATACAAAAGTGCAATAATAATAACTCAAACATTCAAACTTTCATATATAAATAATGGAAAAATGATTTATTGCCTGACACAAAAGTAAAAGGCATTAGGAGATAAAAATACCATTTATAATACGTCCTACTCATGAGTTGCAGCAATATAGATCTATCTTCAAATCACTTAACATCCAACAAGAGTACAAAAGTGCAATTTCAGTAGCATATATTAAACTCATATAGAAAATAAATATTGTTCCACTGATTCTATCAAAATCTCCTAAGTGGGGGGCAAAATGCACGTTCTGAAGAATGTTTTTTGATAAAACTCTGGACCTCTCTCTAAATGCATGAGAGGGGTTTAAATATTACTCTATGAAATCTGAAAATAAATATAACAAAAATAGATGAAGAGGTTTAAACGACCTACCTCATTTTAAGAAAAAATAAACTAAAACAAAAATAAACTACATCTATGACTAGTCTTGCATTTGATCCTTTAGATCGCAAATATCCAACATCGATTTCAAGAGTGTCGGTTGGCCGACTTCATCTTTTAACTGTCCTGCAAATATGATGTTGGTGAGAGCTGGCACTATCTTCTCGGTAGAAGTCATCAGGCACTTCAGGGTCATCCATTGGCTATGTGGTTTTACCAGATACTAACAGTATGTTTGCCAGCTCAATCTGTTTACCTATTTAACCGCCTCTGCCCTTTCCTCTGCCGCTTGTTTCCATACTATTTGAAGCTGTTGTGCTTTTGGAAGGAAGCCATGGGTGGTCTCTGCTACCAAACTGGCTTTGTGCAGATTTTAATTTATGCATTCAATGACATTGTTTGTTGTTTCCGCTGCATCTTCCATTGCCTATTCTGCTTCCTTTAGCCGAGAATCCCATTTCACGAATAAAATTTCCTTGTGCGTTTCATCAATTTTAGGCATGTCTTCTCTTTTTCCTTCTTTAGATTTCTGCCAATTCAAGAAGTCTGAGACCTTCTTAAAATTTGAATCATATTCAAGTTGTAATTCTACGAATTGATTTGTAATATTATCACTCATTTCGCAATGAGAATTCCATTGCGAAATCTTCTGGCATAGTAGTTCTTTCTATTGTAAGAGCTGGGAATTGAGAGCAAGTGCCTCTGTGATAAACTCGCCAATTTTGGGATCATCTTTGTGCAGTTCTATTATACCCTATAAATGCTCTTCTTTATTAGGCAAACTGCTTTGATGTGTCAATTGCATTTGCAGGAAGTCTTGCTGTAGTTTTGTCAACTATGTTTTTGCTTGTTGATTGATGCTGACTTGTTGTAACTGTTGTTCCAAAAAAAAAATCCTATCTTCCTATTCTTTAATTAATAATTGAACCTCTGCTACCTTATCAATAGTTGTTGAAGCGTAAGCACCTGCTACTTGTGAGAGCCTAGTAAGATTTGCCGACGGGTCTGTAGAGGGGTCTTTCCAAAGAACATCCAGAGGTTCAGCCTTGGGAGTGAGTACTGAATCCAATTTTCGTTTCTTTCTTTGCCTTCTGATGACAACTTTATGTTGAGGGCTATAAAACACATCTGGAGGAGGAATTTCCTCTATTCTTAGTATAATCTCAGATAAGGGATCAATACAATGTGCTTTGCTTCCTGAGTGTTGATAACCCTTTCTATTACCATCTCCATAATCGTCTCTTTTGGATTTGTTGGTGCCTCTGTGCTCTGTTTTTCTGTGTTAAGTATCTTATTAAAATTCTCCCATTCCCCTTTTAGATCAATTACGAGTGGCTTTGTTTGCTTTATAAGTGGAGTGGAAACCTAAGCTTGCTTTTGGGACAAAATCTGTTGATTAGACTTTGTCGTAGACTGAGCTGCGTCTTTTATTGACTCCTCGCTCTTACTGTGTTCACTCTTGGATTGATCACCAGACTTTTCAGATGATTCTTTTCCAGAACTTGTTTTGGACTTCTTTTTTGAATCCTCACTTATGCTAACGCTGGGAGTAGGTTCTCTTATTGGTTCGATGAGTAATTGGTCCAATGGGACCTTATATAACCTATGTTTTCTGTAATTGTCAAAATTTTGGAGATTTTGTTGGTAAAAAAGAATTCGCATTGTATGCTGAATCTCTTAGAAGATGTTCTTCTACAAGAAAACATCATCAAAGAGATCTTCTTCATGGGAAAATACTTTTATTTTAACCATCGTAGTAAAATTACTTACAACACCAAAGGGATCATATTGCCTCCTCGGGAACTTTGGTAGTTGTAAGCATAATATATTATCAACTTCTTTGAAAGCATGACCTAAGTCATGCAATGCAAATTCTTCTCATATTACAACAAATTGGGGTCAAATGGCATTTTTGGAATCTTTCAGTACCTTGCTCATTCCCCCCACGCCGCAAGTCTGATAGGCTATCTCCCTAGCCATTAGTTTGTCGGGGACGTAATAAGGTAGCACATGGGGTGCAACAATGTTGCCAAGCACTCTGATATAAGTGAATAGTTCTTCCCCAAACCATCTTGCCACGGAGAGAATATCCACCTTAGCTTCTTGGGAAAACCTTGGGGCATCTCTGTTGTAGATCTTTTTATGGATCGAGAGTATAAATCCATTACAAATTTTGAAGAAATGTGGCACAAAATTTGATTCCCACATGACTTTGTGATAAATCTGAATAGGAAGTGGATTTTGTGCCATCCACTTCCATCCCATAATCAGAGATTCAGAAACGAAACAAATAGTGTCCATAACATATGTGCTCAAAAAGAATGGAGGGTAAATTCTCGAAGCAATGCTTCTCTTTCTTCTGTATTCTAAAATTACAGAGGCTAAATTATTTGACAGGATTTGGGCCCAATTCATTATTGTGGCATTGATAGCCGCATCCACTAGAGGTAACCATTCTAATGAAAACTTGTTGATGTCTAGTTTCCCAAACAATCTCCATAACATTGCAATGGAAAAACAGTAATGAGAACAAAGAGAGCCAGTGGAGTACATACCGTTTTTATCCCTTTTTAGTCTTTCCTCATTGTTTGACCAGTGTTTTGTGCATTCTGCCAAGTCTTCATTCTCCTTGGCGAACTTCTCGACAAATTGCTTGTTGTAGCTAGCCCGGGGTTCTGGTAAATGGTACATACGCCTCAAATTGTTTGGAGTAAATGACCCCATGACTTCCTGACTGACCGTCTTGAACTTTTTGTCAGATATGTCTTCAGAAAATCCGCGTCCATCCGTTGTAACTGTAACTTCCATAATTCTCGGCTGTTCGTCCTCTAACAATTGATACATAGTTTTTCACGTAGATATCCCTGCGTCCCGACTACAGGTAGTGTTTGTGAATAATGGGGTCATTTTTGACTTCCCAGACACGGGAGCCTTCACCTTTCTTCCCCATTTCTTCGTGTATTACACTCTGTGTGTTCATCTTGAAAGTTGCAAGCATAGAGAAAAAATATGATAAAGATGATAGTTAATACATGAATAATCAATAGAAGGACAACAATAAGGTGACGGGAGGTCTTTAATTCTAAATCACATCAAAGGATATCAACTTGCGTCAAATAGTCCTTTACACTGATCTTAATCGTTTTTAATAAATGACCACTAATGGACCGTTATGCTAAACTTTAATGTTCGTAACTTTGCATTGAATGTCAGAAAGTACTTCTCCTAGAACCCTGAGCCCATACAACTACAATAAAAGTAATTTTGCGATTTTCTTCGCAATATCGCAGATCGCTATATCGCAAAACCTGTTCTCGTTACAAACCATCGTTACCTGAGCTGTTGTGATATGCGATTTGCGAGATGCTATCGCATTTCGTGATATTTTCTTATGTTTCATAAGGTAGCGTCGCGATATTGGAATTTATGATGCAATAAGGTTATAAGCTTCATGATCTCGCGTTCTTGTGGATCGCATTTTCAAAGGGTAACTTCTATAAGGGATATCCGCTGTAACCTTTTGCGATGCTAGAGTAATCTTTTCTAAGGCAGGTTTTTCATGGTTTACTTAAATATTCAAGACTTTCTGTTATAAAGCTATTCTTAGGCCTTATGGTCATGTGGAACTTTTTATAAGAAACTCATAATTTGTGAAGTTTTATGCGCTTGGAGTATGAAAAGGTAAATTTCCATGTTTTAGCAAGTTCTACTTTGACATCTTGTTTTATTCTAAAAACAAAAAATGCAACATTAAATGCTAAGATTTGATTTTTTAGAAGGGTCCCCATTTATTAATGTTTTACTAATACAAATAAAGGGGAGGGGTTGTTGATAGGAACAACAATTGGTGATTCACTTGGAAGAACCAGTTATCTCTGAGTTTTTTTTTTTGAATTTTCTAAAACTTTCAAAATAGAAATGATTTTGAAAATGAAACTTTATTGTATGAAATATAAGGTAAATATTGTTATTTATTAATAACAACATCTTGTTCTAACTATATTTATTCTGATTATCTTCTTCCCAGAGTTAGTCATTTTACCCACATCAGTCATTACTTTGGTTGTAAAGATAAAAACAAAGACATCTCTTTAGATTAGTTTAGGTCTACTCATTTGTTGTAGGTAGAGCCTCTGCTGCTAGTAGGCGTTCATAGCCTCGACAGGGTTACCTGTTACACATCAATGATCTAGTGTCCTACTTGAGAAGCTTGTAATTTTCAAAGATAAACCCTCATATACACTTATTTCTTTTTTTCTTTTCTTACTTCTCTTTAAATACTTAAAGAACAATGTCTTGCTTTGGTGGCCAAAAATTGACAGTGCCATTCACTTGATTTATAACTTAACTGAACAAGCTGGCTCATGATGAGACCCCTTGTCTTTTAATTGAAACAATCTCAAGCCATTACCCTGTTTTGATATGCAGTATGGCAATGTCAGTTAGTTATAATCTTTATGATCATGATAAGCCAACTCTTGATGAGACCTCTTATTCTTTATGTTTAAAGTGCATAGTTGGATTACTCTTTGAATCTCGCAATTTCCTCAAGTGGGGGGGAAGTTATTGGTTCCTTAAGAATTCATCTGGACGACAATTGCAGAGTTTAAAAAATAGCTTTTCCACAGAGAATCTTTGTTTTATTATTGATACCTTTTGCGACTGATGTAAGGAAAACTTATTCTTCAGGTTGATTCTAACCAAAACTTTGGATTAGTTGAAACAAAAGAACAGGTAAATTTTTCAAAATAATAGCACTTGACCCTATGTTTCAAAAATGGAGATTGATTTTCATAACCACTCCCACTTATACAAGCGAAAAAACAAAATTGACATGAGACACTATTATTTTCGTGGAAACCAAAAGTGAACATTATCAACCTGTTTTATTATCAAAAGAAAATTAAGCTAGACTATTATTTACAGAAAAGTAGAAGAGATCATCTTCTATGGGAAATATTTCTTTAGGATTTGTCCATTAATAGGTAAAGACTCTCTTTTCCCTGCTAAATCTTGTAACATGAAAGTTGATGGACCAATAAGTTCGATAATCTGGAACGGTCCAAGCCACATTCGTTGGAATTTAGTATGCTTGCCTTTCTCCTCACGGGCTTTATCCCATTTTAATACTAAGTCTCCGAGTTGAAAATCTTTTCTAGACACCGAGTTTGAATCAAAAGAAACTTTTACTAATTGTTGATGATGCGCGTGCGTAATTCTGGCCTTTTCTCGTTCCTCTTCAAGCTTAAGGATCTGCAATTGTCTTAATTGCAAAGATGAGAAGGGGGTTTCTTCAATGAATTGAACTAAGGCTAAAGAAGGAATAGCTAGATTTTTTGGTAAGACCACTTCTTTCCCATAAACTAAATTAAAAGGAGAAGTGCCAATGGAGGTTTTCTGAGTTATTTGATATGCCCAAAGAGCATACATTAAAGATTTATGCCAGTTTCTATGATTTTGATCAATAGTCCGTTTGATATTCTACTAAGGTTTTTTTTGTTGATTCAGCTAACCCATTCCCTTGTGGATAATAATTAGCAGAATATTTGAGCTTAAAACCTCTTTTGAGAGCAAAATATATCGTAACATTACTTGAGAAATATGATGCATTATCAAACATTAAAGTAGAAGGTAAGCCAAACCTGGTGATTATGAATTGATCTATAAATTCGATGATACTCTCAGAGTTGGCTGTCTTGAGTGGAACTGCTTCTACCCATTTGGTAAAGTAGTCGGTAGCCGTAAGGATGTATTTATGTTGTTTAGAAGAATGAGGAACGATCTCACCTATTATATCTAATCCCCATTGTTTAAATTGCTGATCGATGTTGACTGGGTGTAATGGCAATGATGGTTTCCTATGTCTTCCAGTAGTATTTTGAAAAATCTAACATCTCCTTACATAGTTATGTGCATATTTAAATAAAGTTGGCCAGTAGTAGCCTGCACGCAAGATTTTATGTGCTGTTGCATCTCTTGCGTAATGTCCGCCTGTTGGTCTGTCATGAAGTTCCTACAATACTTTTTCTGCTTCAAATTTCTCAAGGCATCTAAGGAGAACAGAATCATAATTCAACCTAAAGAGTACATCATTGATCATTTGATATTGTTTAGCTTTTAGCCTTAGGGCTCTTTTTTTGTGTGATTCAACTGTGGAGGAGCATATCCATTTTTTAAGTAGAACATGATATCGGCATACCTTGATTCAGAGTCATTTAGGATTACCTCATACACTTGTACTTCACTGTCTAGAGACTGTGTTTCTGATATGTGTGATGCTCCTGCCAACATCCTGCAAAAACCTTGACCTTTTACAATATTTTCTGGCTTAATTTCAACATCATATTCCTGCAGGGCTGTGACCCAATTTGCCCTCTTTTCTCCCACATCTTTCGGTACCAAAATATTTCTTACTGTTGGAAATGGTACTATATTTTTGGTATGAGTCTTGAGAAGGAAGGGTCTGAAGTGTTTGATTGCTTTGAAAACAACATAAGCATGTTTCTCAACATCAGAGTAATTTAATTAAGCTCCTTGCAAGTTTGAACTGAAGAAGGCAATTGGGGCTTCAACTTTATCTTGAATCACTTGTGTGAGTATGGAAGCATACGATTTCTCAGAGGCGAATGTATACAGAGTGAAAGGATCAGAAAAGTTTGGAGTTGCTAGAGATGGGGCATTTATAATTTCTTGTTTTATCAAGCCAAACGCTTCATGTTCTGCATGACCCCATTTAAAGAGAGAGTTTTTCTTTATCATGGCTTGGAGAGGGGACACGATTCTTGAGAAGTCAGGGACAAATATTTTAACAAAATTGATCTGACCAAGGAAAGACTGCACTGCTTTTTTGTTATGGAGTAAAGATATCTCAGAAATTTCCTTAATCCTATTTGGGTCAATATGGATTCCAGATTTGGACACTTTGAATCCAAGAAGTTTTCCTTCATTTAACACGAAAAAAAGATTTTTTTGGATTAAGCAAGGTTCCATATTTTTGACAACGTTGGAAGATCTGTTTTAAGTCTCTGGGATGATTACTGCACTTTTTAGAATACACTGTTATGTCGTCTAAGTAAATCACCACTGACTTGCTCAATAATCTTTTAAACGCAATATCCATGGCCCTTTGAAACGTGGCACCAACATTGATCAACCCAAATGGCATCTTTTGATACGCATAAGTGCCCCATTTTGTTCTAAATGTAGTTTTCAATTGATCATCCGGGTGGACCAAGATTTGATTATACCCTGAAAAGCCATCTAAAAAGGACATTAATTCAGGCCCTGCGACCGATTGCAGTATCTGTTCCATAGGAGGTAGTATAAAATTATCCTTTTGGCAAGCTTTTTCGAAAGTCAATACAAATCCAGATATCGCCGCTTTTCTTTCTAATTAGGACTAGGTTGGAGACCCATCTGGAATGTCTAACGGGAAAAATAACCTTGGATCTTAATAATTTGTTAAACTCAGATTTAATCTGGCTTTCCAAATTACGATGTATTTTCCTCAATTTCTGTTGAACAGGTTTTTCATCAAAGATCATCGGAATTGTATGCTGTATAATCGAAGTGTCATAGGTTTTGAGATCATCGTAATTCCAGCAAAGACACTCTTGTATTGTTTCAACAATTGAATGAAAGCTGATTTTTCCTCGGATGTTAGACCGAGACCTAAATTGATGTTCTGTGGTTTTATGTCTATCCCTAGATTCACTAATTCATATCTCAAAGTTGAACTTTGAATTTTGAATTGGTGGACCGTTTAAATTTTTTCTTTAAGTCATATAGGTCCTCTAACTTGACTACGGATTTTGGTATAGTGTTATTGCTGTTTTCTTGTTCTAAATGTTTGTCATGTTGGTCCTCATCAATTATCTGATTATTGTAAGAGCCTTCTGAAGTCAGAAAACTCACAATATCAGGGTCATTGTTGAAAACTCTCTAGTTGGTAACATTATCAGGAATGGAGGTTCTAAAGATTAATTCAATCGAGAATCTGTTTGGGCTATAGTCCTCTGATGGAATAAGCTTGGAAGCTACATTAGAAAGGAGATCGGCACTAGCGTTTTGGAGCCTTGGAATGGATGAAATATTGAATGCTGTAAAGTGTGAGGTCAAGTCTTGTACTAAAGTTTGATAGTGTTTCAAGTGTTCTAACATACAATGTATAGTATTTCTTACCTATTTGATAACAATCTCAGAGTCTCCAAATACTTGTAGGTATTTGATATTAAGCCCAATTGCCTTGTATAACCATTGAACTAATGCTTTGTATTCAACAATGTTGTTTATGCAATCGAACTCAAGTCTACATGTTAACATGGTTTTTTCTCCTTTTGGACTAACTAATATACAACCTATTTGTCTCCATCATTAGACTTAGAACGATAAAAAATAATTTCCAAAACGAAGTTTTATTTATAGGTTTATCTACAAAATTAATGCATCTAGAAGTGTGTGTTTGAGAGAAATTTTCTATCTGAGATAAAATGGAATTTTCCAAAAAAGGTGAAGTATGAGCGTTGAAATTCCCTAAGAATGAATCAACATAATAGTTTCCAATTATGTTGTTGTTGTATGCTACAAGCTCGTTTTCGCCTTCTAACTCCGTCACTATATACTTTTGGTGTCTTTCTCGTTCAACCTTGATTTGATTTGGTTTGCCATTGTAAGGGAGCCACATATGAGACCAGTCGGTCACGAAGTAACTGTGAAGCTTTTTTGAGCAATCCCTGCTAAGGCTTAGTCCATAAAATTCAGGGATGCGACAAGTATATCAATAACTTTCCATACCTTTGGGTTTGATGAAAACCTTATGGTCACTTGATTAAGTTCACCGATGGCATCTACTTGAGACGGATCTAGCTGCACTATTCGTACTGCAAATTTCTAAGGTTGGACATTTAACTTTGGAAAACTGTCTTAGGCAAAATGTTAGATGAGGCATTAGAATCTACCAGACAATTATGTAAATTTTTATTGAAAACTTCAAAGGTAAGGAGAAATAGCGGAGTATGGGATTTTGATCTTCCCCCAATCAAAGCAATGTCATTTGGATCTACTTTATTTGAAATGCCAGTCGGAGGTCTTCCCATTTCATGAGTAGCTTGTGAAATTAAAACGACAAGTAGAGGCATAATAGGTACTGCATTTAGCTCTTTCAAGAGCAGTTTCTGTTGATGTTTTAATTTGCTGAGCTCGTGAAAAGTAATGTTTTCCCTGGTTTTCTTCATATCTTCAACAATGTTATACTCCATTTCATCAGAGATGATAAGCATTTTAGATGGAGTTGTTGAATCAGATTGGACTGGGTTTGTCTGATTAGACTTTGGTGAGGATTTCTTACTTGCAATTTTATCCTTGGGAGTCAGACTTGGGTTTTTCTGTTTAGCACTGGATTGTGAAGGATCAAGTTGATTTCTATTTCTAGTAGCAACAGGTAATGCATCTTGATCTTCTTCATCTGGAAGAATGAAATCCCACATTCCTTATAGTTCTACGACTTCATCATCATCAGTTTGTTCCTCATTTGAAACTTCTTCCCCTTCCCCTTCTGATTCTGTGTTTGTTATAGCATTTGGTGGTTTAGGATCAGTTGAAGGATTTCTTCTAAAGGGTTTAAAAGGTTTCTTGGAAGAGGTTTTTTCTACTTGTTTCTTTATATCAACCATTTAGTTGGACATGGTTTTCAAGAATTTCTATAACCCTTCCAGGTCGAATGAGTCCTTTGATTGTTTTTTCTTAGGATCATCTCTAAAAGACATTTTTTTAGACTTTCTTTCATCTACAACGTTTTTCTTTTCTACGGCTAGAATACGCTTTTCTATAGCTATTTCCTCTTTCATGTTTTCTGCTAGCGTTAGCTTAGCAGGTCTATCTACAAAGATAGATGAATTTGATGGTAGAACATAAATATACCACTCATTTTGTACTTCATCGCTAGGCTTAGATGCTGTTGGTGTTTTGTTCAACAATTTATTGAAGCGAGAGTTGAAATCTTTAATCGGTTCCTTTGGTTTGGCTTTTAAATTGGAGAGGTCATTTATTAAAGTTGTTGTTGACATATCATCCCCAAATTTCGTTAAAAACTGATCCTGAAACATATCCTAGTTATTAATGGAGTCTGTTAGTAAAGAAAAATACCAAGATCCTGCTGCTCCTTATAAAGCATAGGGGAATAATCATACAACTACGTCTTCTTCTGTTACTCCATTCAAATTAATGGATAGCATGAAATTATTTATGTGTTCCTCAGCTAGTTAGCCGTTGTCAGGATTGAACTTGGGCAACCATTTCTTAGGATGAGCTGGTAATTGCGATAAAGGTGTAGGCATTCTTACAGCTCCTAGATTGGCCCATGGCCTTCGTGGTGGATTTCCTGCCATTGTCGGAGTATGAGTAGGAGGAGGTGTGGCAGTAGTTGAAGGTGATTGGGTAGAGGAGGATGTTGCTCCTGTACTTGTGTGAACCACGATATGGAGTTGAGGGATGGATGAATGACCTTGTGATGACATGGATGGGATGGTAGATGAAAATGATGATAGAATCTCACTCTGAGATTCTGCTGGTGTTTTCCTAGCTTTCTTACGACTCGGTAAAGGAAACTCAATTGGTGGGATTCCTAGTTTTTCGCTTTATGCTCTAGTCAGTCGTTGAGATGGGGTCAGATGGGAAGTGACACTACCTTGGGATGACTCAGATTCTTCTTGAGATATAGAAATTCCATGAAACTTATGAATTAAAGTTTGTAACTCAAGGGGATCTAAAGAAGAATGATTTGGCTTGTTTGGGATTTCAGTAATGTGCTCTGTATTTTTCTTTTCAACTTTTGGTTTGGAGATGGAAGATTTGGAATGCGAACGAGAAGTTGAGGGTGATGGTGAGGGATTTTTACTCTTAGAATGGCGTGAAGATGTATATTTACTTGCCATTCACAGTCAGGCCCTCCTTCTAGCGCCAAATATGTTGAAGGCTCGAAAAATCGGGACTCCAACTAGGGGGATAACCACCTGGTCCGGACCTTAATGCAACTCCTTTTCCGTTTGGAATAGTGGCTCCGACTGGGAATGATGGGACCAATTTCCCAATTTACTTATGATGTTTGTACTGACGGAATGATGTTTTTCTTTTTTGGGGTTTTATGGGGTGAATATTTTTTCTAAATCTAATCTATCTTCTAACTATCATATGCAATCTATCATAATCAAAGAAAACATCTAACTTTAAACTATCCAGGGAGTAATGTTTACTTATGCGATCTAAAATAATTCTAAAAGAGATTGATAATAAAGATTATTCAATCACAATAAGAAGATAATCCATTTAAAAAATGATTGTTTCGTATAAAAAGTTAGCTGAAACAATATGAGAAATATATCACATAAGAGTCATTCACATATTTAGCATAGAGAGTAAGTCATCACCATACAAAAGTGCAATACTAATAACTTAAACATTCAAACTTTCATATAAATATATGAAAAATGATTTATTGCTTGACACATAAGTAAAATGCATTAGGAGAAAAAAATACCATTTATAATACGTCCTACTCATGAGCTGTAACAATATAGATTTGTCTTCAAATCACTTAACATCCACTAAGAGTACAAAAGTGCAATTTCAGTAGCAGATATTAAAATCATATAGAAAATAAATCTCTTTCCATTGATTTTATCAAAACCTCCTTAGTGGGGTGCAAAATGCACGCTCTGAAGAATGTTTTGTGATAAAACTCTAGACCTCTCTAAATGCATGAGAGGGGTTTAAATGCTACTCTATGAAATCTAAAAATAAATATTACAAAAATAGATGAGGAGGTTTAAATAACCCGCCTCATTTTAAGCAAAAATAAACTAAAACAAAAATAAACTACATCTATGACTCATCCTGCATCTGATCCTTTAGATCGCAAATATCCAGCATCAGTTTCAAGAGTGTTGGTTGACTGACTTCAGCTTTTAACTGTCCTGCAAATATGACGTTTGTGAGAGCTGGCATTATCGTCTCTGCAGAAGTCATCAGGCACTTCAGGGTCATCCATTAGCTATGTGGTTTTACCAGATACTACTAGTATGTTTCCCAGCTCAATCTGTTTACCTGTTTAATCGCCTCTACCATTTCCTCTGCCGCTTGTTTACATATTGTTTGAAGCTGTTGTGCTTTTGGAAGGAAGCCGGGGGTGGTCTCTGCTACCAAATTGGACTTGTTCGGATTTTCATTTATGCATTCAATGACATTGTTCGCTGCTACAACTGCATCTTCCATTGTCTGTTCTGCTTTCTTTAGCCGATAATCCCATTTCGCGAATAAAATTTCCTTGTACGTTTCATCAATTCTGGGCATGTCTGCTCTTTTTCCTTCTTCAGATTTCTGCTAGTTCAAGAAGTCTGAGACCTTCTTAAAAATTGAATCATATTCAAGTCGTAATTCTATGACTTGATTTGTAATATTATCGCTCATTTCGCAATGGGAATTCCATTGCGAAATCTTCTAGCATAGTAGTTTTTTCTGTTACAAGAGTTGGGAATTGAGAGCAAGTGCCTCTGTGATAAAATCGCCAATTTTGGGATCATCTTTGTGCAGTTCTATTATACCCTGTGTTGGTCGCTTTAATTGTTTCCCAATTCAAGCGCCACATAAATTATCAACCCGAGGAAGTCTTTTTATTTCAAAGGTAGTTTCGCGCTGTATGTGCTCAATTTCAAAAGCAAAAGAAATGTTGTAGTAAAGAAAGAACGCACAGTCATTAATTTCACTCATCTAC